>ML685765.1:31521472-31562345 GCA_007922175.1 Pelusios castaneus | reverse complement strand
TGTGTGTGTGTGTGTGTGTGTGTGTGTGTGTGTGTGTGTGTGTGTGTAATAGAATGCTCTGCTCCAAAAGCCGTGGATCTCTGTGGGTGGGTGGGTGTGGGTAATAGAATGCTCTGCTCCAAAAGCCGTGGATCTCTGTGGGTGGGTGGGTGTGGGTAATAGAACGCTCTGCTCTGAAAGCCGTGGCTCTGAAGCAGATCATGATTTTCTCAGCATGTGGCCAAAATGTTCATTATTAGCATTGTTGTCAGGCAGGCTGCTGCCAACTTGTGGCTAATTCAGCCCACATTTTCAGACATATTGGTTGAGACATAAGAGACGATTGGTCTCATGGAAAGAAGTTCTGGGTTTCAAAACCACCTATGTGACTTAGAAGCATACATCCCTATTGAATTGTGGTCCTAAATCACACTGGTGCTTTTGAAAAGCCCAAGGAGTAAGGAAATCGATGTTCTATTCCACTGACATACAGCATGACGTGGGGCAAGCTCCTTGCATCCATACCGTCACAAGCGCTTACTGATTTTGGATGCCCTAAAACCACGGGACACAGCCTTGGAAAGGTTGGGACTAGTTGTGAGAATTGAATGATGGCTGTACTAGGGAGGGACTGAACTATAATCCCCCAACACAAATAGCCCTCGACTTCTGGAGTGTTTTCTATCTCTGCAGTGAAAACGGCTCATCTTTATTCTGAGCTGACCCGAAACCTGGCCTCAGTGCAAGTGAGTCAGAGGTATGGATCTGAATTGGCGGGCCGGACCCTATCTTTGAGCTGGGACATTCTTTCAGATGCTCAAGTCTGTAGATGTACAAGTGTGTGTTACACCAGTCGGTTATACCTTGGAATTCTCAGCATGCCGCTTTATTTTTTTGCAGTGGGTGTTGACTGTCTGGGGAAATGACCACAAGCTATTTGGGCCCTGATCTGCATCTGTGAGGGTCAGAATTCTCAGGAAGTATAAAATGTGGGCTTCGTGGACAGGTTTGATATGAACGCCTGCCACTGCACATTCCAGAGCCTTCAGAGTGCAGCTTGCTTGGAATCCAGTGGAACCGAGTTGGAGAAAAGAGAGGGTGACTCATGCATTAATGTTGGTTTGGGGTTTTGTGTTTTAATCTCAGTCATTTACCATATGATAGGTCAAATCTTATTTCCCTTATTTTCTTAAATTTTCTAATCCACTGCCATAGTAACCATTTTGTCCTCCTCGAAGCTGTCATTAAGACATTACGTTGCTTTCCTGGAGGAAAGAAAATCGCTTGTTGGTCTCAATGTAAAGAGTGTATATGTATTTTTTTAACCTTTCATAGAGCTCTGCTCAGCAAAAATTCCGAATTCTGTGGCTCTGGCAATGCACAAGAATCCATAGTTCAGCTGTTACCAAACTTAATCTCCGTCCAGAGACCATTAGCTATTTCTCTTGCCCACAGCATTAGTAATTTTGCCTTGGGCTTTAGCTACCAGATAGGTGGGTTCTCTTCACACTGCTTTCTTCACTGTATGAAATGTGCTAGGTGTGAACGTATCTGCCAAAGTCTGCATTCCTGAAGGAAAGGGGGAACCATCCATAAGAATGTGTTTAATCATTTCTCGGTTTTTTTGGACCAGGAATCCTGTGGTTGTGCTCTGCAGTGCAAATGGGTTCCTCCAGGCAGTTGTCTGCATGTGGGAGTCATTCCTGGGTGAACACCAAGTGCTGACACCCTCATGGCTCTGAGACTTGACACATTTCTAGCACTTGCCCCCAGGAATTATGGAGTGGCTGTCCATAGTTAATGGCGATAGCCCACTTCCATGCAATGTTGCTTACATGGGCTCAAGATCAGGCCATTGTGGATCATGGAGGGGTTGGTTACATTCCTGGTCAGTGGATGCTACAATGTATGCTAGCAGGGAGCCTAGAGATGGGGGAAATCACAAAAAATACCAGTGATCCCGAATATGAAAAAGATTTGAGAGCCACTGATCTAAAATACACCTTTGCTAATCAAGCTAGTATACATCTCCAGGCAGTAGTTCATGGGGCACCATGATTTACTCACCTTCTATACATTTCCTGACCATAGCTATGAGTTAGTGTGTTCTCAGCGTAAGTAAAGGGTAGAGGTCATCCAAGATCACCATGTGCCGCTTTCCTTTCACTCTTCTTTAAAGGACAACAGACGTCCAGCCCAGAGGAGCCCGATTCTCCAAACAAATGAAGAGTTGGATCTCAATGCCCATTTGAGACAAGGTGATGTCCCAGAAGCGCAAACTTGTGCATCCCCCTGAGAAACAGATAACTATATCAAGGGCTACACCCAGAGCTCGTGTAAGTGGGTGCAAAGACATACAAGTGGTTCCAGCGCATTGCAGATGAGGGTATCAGACCTGATCCTCCTCAGATACAGGTGTAAATCAAAAGACATGCCACTGAAGTCAATGGAGTTCCACTGTAGTGAAGGTGGAGTGAGATCAGAATCAAGTCCATTGAGTTGAAAGTATGATAATAGTATTTCCACCCTCTTAAGTGTTTCTGAGGCAAGTTCGAGTGTGAGTTGAAATAGTACCAGGAGAGAAAAGAGCTTTAGGATAAATAATCTGGGGGGGTCCTGAGGATTCATGTCATGTTTCTTTTGAATCGGTTTGCCCTGTTTTTGTCAGACAGAATGGAAAGTGATTTGCAACTTTTCTCTCCCCCCCCCCCCCCTTGCATATTCTCTTGTGGACTTTCACTTCAGTGTCACATTTTTTCCCTTCTGATACATTCAACAGGATATTAATCAGGGTCTCCTTTTATGTTCTGTGATTTTTATGAACTGCCAACTGCACAGAGCCAGTTTGGTGTCTTTTCTTACAAATCCAGCTTTAAATGGCTTTGACATTTATATTTATGACTTCATTGTGCACGTTGCTTTGGTAGAATTAAACTGAAGGAAAACACAAAATTTGTATTTATATTGCACAGCAAAGGCCTTTATGCTGAGAGTAATTTCTTCAAGCAGACAAATGTCTGCAACAAAAGTGTACAGCCCTGAATAAAACTTCTGAGAAGCAAAAGATAAAATATTCAATAATACACTGTACATTTTTCCTACAAAGTAAAAATTTCCTAGGGGAAAAATTCAGTTTTTAGGGGTATCGAGTTTAATTTCATTTTTGTAAATTAAAAGTGTAGGATCCACTCGAGTGCAATGAATGCCACTGTCAATACTTAGAGTGACCTGTAATACTTTTATGTTTTTGACAAAATGGTACCTTCTGTAGAAGGAGAAATCTGGTTTTCATGTGCATGTGTTTCTGGTTCTCCTGCATTCCTCAACAGCTACTTGCTTTCAGACCAGCAGGGGTTGAGGTTCGAGAACGTTTTGGTGAGTCTGGTAAAGTTTTGGGGGAGCGGAGACCAAGCCTGCAAGGTGCTTGAGTGCTTCTTGGGGGAAGTTCTCATTGAACTCTGCAGCCTCAGTCCATGGCAGGATCAGATGCTAAATCATGAGACCCAGAGATAGAAGATCTGGGGCTAGATTAACTGCTGGCTGACCTTGGGCAGGTCGTATGCAGGGTGCTTTTCAAAGGTCCTTTTTTGGGTAATCAACAGAGGATCTGGCTGCTCTGTTTGGGTCTCAGTATACACAGGGATTAAAGTAAGGGGGAACGCACCGGAACACAGTTCAGGGGCTCATAAATTTGAGGGGCCAGAGTTCTGGGGCCCCTAAAAATAGAAAAATCTGGCAGAACGCATGTTCCGCCCTGCCCTGGCTGCTGGCAGGTCCTACGCCCCACCGTTGTTAATCACAACACTTATTGTGTGATGCAGTGTTTGCTAGTTTGTGACAATAATTGCTATAGACATAAACACCATATACAATTATAAATATTTTTGTGGAGCGATAACCGATGCATGTGGTACCGAGAAGTAGTTGCAAATGCCTACCTGGGCTGGGGCCCACACATGCATGAAGGGGGCCCAGACAATACAGGAAGGGGGCCTGGAGATAAGGAGGGTTCCGGGGCCCGTCAAATTATACTTTAACCACTGAGTATACAAGGTCAAAGTACACTGCAGAAAATGGGTGCTGCTTGTTCTGTGAAAACTGCTCTTCAGTTACTGTCCCAAAGTGCTGTATCACGTCTGTGGCAGAGATGGGAATGTAATCTGGATCTTCTGACTTCTAGACTGGAACTTTATTGGCTAGACGTGGCTTTTGGTTGATTCTAAACTCCTGACCTACTACGAGAATGACTATTTCAGGCCATGAAATGGAATTTACATTTGAGTAACCCAGAACTAGCACTTTCCCAGGGGAATTGTTAATAATGTGTTTATTAGCAAGGCAACGCTGATGACTGTTGACTCAAAGGACAAAATAAATGAAAACAGAGATTAAATAAATAAGAAATGTTGACTAAGTAAACAAGTAGAAATTCCTCAGTAGCAAACACTTATTTTAAGGTTAACTGCATAAACATGGCAATTGGAAAGATGCTTTAATAATGAGGCAACTTGTTTAATATCGAAGGAAGTGCATAAATGATTTTTCTCTAATAGAAGATCAACAGCTGTTTTGTGCATTGAACAAAACTTCAGTGCACGAACATTGAACATAACTTTCTGCCAGTGCGCACAGTAGGGGTCGGGACCACGCTGCAAAGTTGAGATTTGGAACTGAATCTGAGTTCAGTTAGTCACGAAGCTCAGGAGGTTTGGCTCCACTAAGCCCAGTACATTTCCCTGCAGCAGCTCTGCCCACATGTCTATACAAGTGATGCCATCATGGGACCCAACCAGGTCAGCCACTCCATGAAGGGCTCCTTCACCTGCTCATCTACCAATATGATATGTGCCAACAATGTTGGCCAAACTGGACTGTCTCCGCACAAAAGAATAAATGGACACAAATCAGACATCAAGAATGGTAACATTCAAAAACCAGTAAGGGAACATTTCAATCTCCCTGGACATTCTGTAAAAGCATGCGAGGTCCAAGACTTCAGCAAAAAACAAAACAAAAAAACCCAACCTCCAAACCAGATTGGAACGTGAAAGTGAAGAATTGAAATTCACATGAATAGATTCCATCACACTGGGTGTGAATAGATCTTTTGAATGGCTAGTTCATTACGAAAGGTAATTTCCCTATAATCGCCCTTCTCAGTTCCTGTCCCTATACCACAGTTTGAATCCAAACATCTCATTTACTTTAAAGAGAGAGACTAGCATTCTATCCCGCTAGATCTGTTTGAATTAACCTTGCTGCCCACCCTTCTCTGTATCTGTATATTTACAGCCTACATGCTGTATTTTCCGTTTCATTCATCTGACCAAGTGGGATTGTGCCCATGAAAGCTCATACGATAAATAAATTTGTTAGTCTTAAAGTGCAACAGAGCTCCATGTTTCTTTAATTGAAGTGTAGATGTTTGAGTCTGGGCTGGAGTCTGGGAACCCATGACAGGGAAAGGTCCGAGTTCCTTAGCTTAAGCCGCGTGACTTGAGCTCGAATCAGCTGTCATAGGCCAGTGGGGGGGGGGGGCTCCCCCCCCCCACCACCCCCCCGGGGGGGGGCGGGACAATCCCTTCTAATCTCTCTCTCTCCTTCAAAACTACTGCAATCCCACAGTGTCCTGAGGCCATTACAGCTTTCAGATCACCTGAACTAATAGCTCATTTAGGAGGCAGCATTGCAAAATGCTTCCTTGCCAGACAATCAAATCCGATGAAATGAGGTATAATGGTCACAATTCAATGGCGTCTTCCATTTGGAAAGAACCTGCCACTTTAACAGATCCACCCCATAATTAAAATGCTGACTACTAGTACAGCTGGTAATCTATCAAATCTGTAGAAACTTTGTAAGTGCATCCTCTGCACAGCACAGTTAAGTAGGAATTATTAAGTAAACTGCCAGAATTAGGCAGAAAACTGTTTTCCCATCCTATGAATATTTCTGAGAGCTCCAAAATGTTTACTGTCTGTAATTGGGATGGGAAGATGAAATCTCAAAAATGTTCACAAGCTAAAATGCTGATCCCTTTCTCCAAGTTTTGGCCAATCAAAATGTTTCATTTCAATAATTAGGAAATGGTTCATTTGGATTTTGATCTTTTTTTCATACCTCTTTCAGTTTGATTAGCTTAAATGTCTAAACAAAATGTCATTTTGACCCCAAAACCTGGTTATTTTTATTCTAAGATGTCTCACTCAACTTTTTACAGTTTTAAAACTTGTTTCAATAATGTGAGTCTGATTTATTGAAACCAGTTCTGTTTCCCAAACAGCTTCCGTTTTAACGATTTGGCCTTTTTTCAACAGCAACAATTTTTTGTTGAAAAATTCCTGACAAGCTCTACTTAGAATAGGAGCGAGCATCCTCCACTAACTACAGCAAGAGACAACAACTTTGATTCTATTCCTACCTCTTTCATAGGCATGGGCAAATTTTTTCCACTTCTGTGCCTGTTTATCCACCTGTAAAATGGGTACAATCATAATACTTTGCAGTCATTGACATAAAAATGGAGAAGACTTATTGGCTAATCTAATCAATTTTTCTAGCCAGTGGGGGCTTATTCTATACTATGCAGTGCCTTATGACAGGCTATGTCACAGCTTTTTAACTCATGGTGCGAGAAACTTTTAAGATCCTTACAGAAAAGTTGTTTTCTGAGTGGAAAGGCATTTTGACAGAAACGGATGCTTGTGTCTGGAGATTATGGCTGCCTTTATTGCCAAGACAACTTAAATTCGCTAGAGCACATTTCTCAAAGCTATTGGAATGTTGGTCTTCCATAGTAACTAAGACATTCTCCAGTTATCTGTAAGGACTTCCTAGCTTCCATGAGGCCTTCTGAAATAGGGATGTCAGATGCCTGTTGATGCCTAGTACCGATGCTTTCCTACCTGTTGTTATAGAAAGCTTTAGCCAGGGGCAGGACTGTTCCAACTGATGCAAAAGTAGAGAGTTTCCTGTTAGGAAAGAGGAATTTGGCTAAGAGCCTGATAAATAAAAACTGAAGTTAACTGCTTTTTGGGAGTCCAGTGCCAGAGGAATTCCGAGGAAAGCAGGCTTCAAATCTCAGTTTATTTGAGGTTAAGTTGCTTTCCTCTTTTTTTTTTTTTTTTTTTTTTTTAAAAGAAATACTGAAAAAGCAAACGAGCGTGAACAGCACTACTCTGCCAATGGGGTTTTCTCTTTGGGTCGTCTTTGAGTGTTAAAATTACACATGTAGAGAGAAGTTTTCTGTCCTCAAGATGCCCTCTGGAATTGTGCCCTGGTAGTGAGCGGGAAGACATACAGGCCTGAAACATCTACCCTAAAGATCAGCCTGTCCACAGGTAGGAGGTGACTTATTACAGTAGCGCTGTGATGCCACGGCTCAGAAGCAGAGTCAGGGCCTCGGTCAGCCACAAACCAGCACTTGAGGAAAACCTTGCTAATCTATTCTCTTGGGCACACCAGCTCCGGTCCTAGAATGGCGGCCTTTGCTTTGCTCTCCATAGTGGCTCTGCTGGAGGATCAGGGCCCTCTGTGTTGCTATTTTCTATTCAGCATCACAGTTTTGCAGAGAAATTTCCTGCCTCTAGGATCTTAGGGTATGTCTACACTAGAAAAAGTTAGGTCAACTTTAAGTCAACTTAACAAAGTGGTTACCCAAAACATGGACTTAAGGGTTAATCCATGTCCGCACTACTAAGTCGACATAAGGAGTTGACTTAAGGGTTAGGTCGACCTAACCGGCAGTTCTTACAAAGTCGACCTAAATTTTCATTAAGTCGACTTAAAGAATTTCTTAAGTCAACTTAATGAAAGCCCAGTGTGGACGGGGAGTAATTTAGGTTGACATGAGGCTACTTAAGTCGACCTAAATTGCCAGTGTAGACATGCCCTTAGAGCCTACATTAGACTTGACGTGGACGGAGATACCAATGAACAAAGACAGGGATGGGAGAAGGGGCTACAACAACTGAAAGTCAGGAGATGTGTGTCATGTTCTGCATTAGACCCTCTTCGGGGTTTTAAAATGAATGAATGTGACGAATTGCGATTTAGGCCCTAGAATGTTTCTAGTGGGAGTGGGGACCAAGCAGCTCTTTATCAGCAGAGAAGAAATAGGTGCTCGGTCATGGAGATGCTTCATTTGCTTCTAAATCAGACAAAGCATTTCTTCTGAAACTGTGCACACAGGAGTAATGAGATCCCATTTCAACTTCATCCATGAGGAAAGAAGGTGGCTGGTGTCCTCCTAACAGAAATAGTGGATGGGAGCATGAGTATGGCCTTATGCAAGAGTGGAGGCTGTGTTAGGGAATACCCACGCCCCTGCACCATTAGTGTGTGCAGAGGCACAGGGTGAGGCCATAAATCTAGCACGAAGGTCATGGGAAAGACACACATGCTCCCAAAGGCTACCGGAAGATGCGTCCTGACCTGACAATACCAGCATTCATTGGAGCCGTGATGGCTGACTGAACAGTTGAGCACGGAGTTTTAGCGTCATCGCAGCACTGTGGCAATAAACACAACTTTTTCAATGGTGCAGAAGAATACAGAATTCCTTAAGAATGAGGGTATATTTGCTGTGCATAAGGAATTTGTTTTCAGTTTGTATTCCTGTTATGTGAGTGTTATTGGCTCACTGGAGCTGCACATTGTCCAAGGCCCAGGGAGGTCATGTGGAACCCTGGCCAGTCTCGCTGTTTGGAGAATTCCAAAGTACTAGGCGGGGCTGGTCCATGACTATTTAGTTTAACCCTAACAGTGAGTTTTGGTGGGAAAAGTCCATATTCTCAAGCAGCTGGTGTTGTGTTTTGATGGATTGGGGGTTTTTTAAGAGCAATTCAAATATTTCATTTTAATTAGAGATGATCCAAGCAGCAAAGCATGGAGCTATGTCCAAGCCGTCACAAAGTTCGGGGGGGAATTCAATGGCATTTCTTCATCACTCAGTCCAGCCAGATTTGGGTTGGAAAGTGGTATTTTGTTGGTCAGAGAGCTGTAGGAACTCCCGTTTATTAGCAGTGCTAGCATGCTGTATAAATTAGTCAGCAGAATGGACAGCTAACTTTAGGGTGCAGCTTTTTTCTTAGATTACTGTGAAGATATGAATTTCCAGAGGGGTAGCTGTGTTAGTCTGTTGTACAGCAAAAAAACGAGAGTCCTGTGGCACCTTATAGACTAACAGATTTTCTTTGGCATAAGCTTTCGTGGACTGTAACCCACTTCGTCAGATGCTTGAAGTGGAAATCACAGGGGAGAAGTATATATACACATGCCAGGATGGAGGAGGGCGAGTTAGGCAAAGTCAGTTCAAAGAGCAGATGGGGCCTGTTCACATCTGTTGATAAATGTGTGAACAATTTTTGTTTCTTTCGGCTGAGATCTGGTCTATTGTTCTAGCCTGGTTCTTAGATATACATTCAGATCCAGAAATTTCTTAGATTTGTATTTCACAAAAGACCAGTCTGACTCCCCCCAGCCAGAAGGGAGGGTGGAATAACCTTGTGTAATGGGCTAAATTAATTTGTCTGTTGCCTCCATGCTTGTGGGGTTCTTGCCATGGATTTTTTTAAGGCTCTGGTATTTCCTAACAGAAATGTGGTGGTGTAGGTAGGGATGGGCCTCACACAAAACTTGGATTCAAGGGTTGAACACTGGGAAGTTTGGGATTTTTTTTTTAGCCTATTAAAGTGCAAAAGGCCAGTGGAATTTAGGGTTCAGACTCTGAACTCCTCCAAAACTTAGGGGAAAGGCTGGCTGAAAACTTGTCAAACCTTTTTCCAGTGGAAAGTTGGGTTTTTGACCGAACCAAATTGTTCACAAAAACTGGTGGCTTTCCACAGCAAATGTTGAGTTCTTTGACAAGTTTTGTCAACGACAAAAACTATTGTGTTTGACTGAAAATGCTGGGTCTTGTGAAAACAACAAAAGCAACCAAAAACCCACCTCAAAAAGAACAAGTTAAATTTTCCACAGGAGAAAAAAGCTCATTTTCTCATCAGCTGTATTCAGAGGTGGTTTAGTGCCAGGGTTTTATTTCTGGCACATCTCTGGCTTTGCGTGGGAGTTCAAGGACTGAGTCAATAAAAAAGCCTCCAAGGGAGTGTGCCAATACACTAGGCTCGTGATTAACTTGGGGGAGAGACTCCAAAAAATGTCTGTAATGTGCACAGAGACTCTCATTCTTGTCATCTGGGAGCCTGTTGAGCCAGGAGTGGGCAATATTCTTCCCCCCCATCCCGTGGGGCTGGCAAAAACAAAGGGTGTGAGAGTGGAGAATGCGGAGGCCCAGGGAGTCATCCTCTCTACAGGGAAGGAAGGAAAAGGGACCGTTGGCAGAAGCTCAGATGCTATGATCGAGAGGCTGGCATAGGAATTGGATGCTAATGCCGCAGAACTACTGTGCAGATATTATTTCTATTGCCATGGCTCCTAGTAGGCCTAGTAAAGGACCAGGACCTTCTTGTGGTAGGCACTGTACAAACACAGAACAAAGAAGACAGTCCTGTCCCAAGGCACTTAGGGTATCTCGACACCAGAAAAAGTTAAGTTGACTTAACAGAGTGGACTACGTCAACTTAACTTTAAGTCGACGTAGTCCACTTTGTTAAGTCAACCTAACTGCCCTTAAGTCGACTTAATAAAGTCGATTTAAGGGTTAATCCATGTCCACACTGTCCTTAAGTCAACTTAAGGCTTAAGTCGACCTAATGGGCGGTTCTTAAGTCGACTTAAGAAAATCCTTGAGTCAACTTAATGAAAGCTTAAGTCGACTTAATGAAAATCTGGTATAGACAGGGAGTAATTTAGGTCGACTTAAGGACCCTTAAGATGACCTAAATTGCTAGTGTAGACATAGCCTTACAGTGTAAGAGAAGAGACAATAGATGGATATAGACAGTTGCACTCTGAATGAAATCAGCATAATATACAAGTTTGGAAATGCAGCAGCAGAATAAATCGGAAGCATAGTCTTTGCTGTTCAAATCAGAAAACCTCTACCAGATGTGACAGTCGAGTATGGAAAGGAAGAAATGTATACAAGCCTCACAGGAAGTATAGGATACTACATTTGTATTCTGACCCCAATTTCGCTGGCTTTTGTTAGAGACAAACCTTCCCCCAGCTTTTCTATGTCTTGTTTTTTGTTTTTGTTGGCTTTTTTAGAAAGTATTACTATCACTGTAATGACTTTTCCAAAGCCAAAAAAATAAAACATGGCAACTCTTTTCCTATTCTAGTTCCAAACATCTGACTTTTTTTGATCAGGATCAATTGTTTCTATCCACAATCAGTTGTTTCTGCTTGAGATTTTTATCTCCTGTGTATCTTCATTTCCCACAAGGAAATGCTGCTATCAGCTCACAAATTTTCCACCAAAATGTATAAAAACTTTGGGACTCCAGCATTTCACTATTTTCACTAAACCATAATCAACTTCTGCAGTTAAAAAAAATCAGCTCTTTGTGCTTAAACAATACACTTTTTGGCAGAGAAAGTGTGTCCTGATGCTCTGCCCTCTTCTTCTTGCTCTGATACACACATGCGTAAGTCTAACCCCTGTCATTGGGGAGATGCATTCTGCAAAACTTTGGCTCCACTGTAGTGAAAAATTTTTGGAAATTAATCTCTGGTCTGGATTAAATAAAGCACTGGGGAGGACAGTGATCCAAATATAAAATGGGAAGAAGGTTCTTAATTTGCACCAGCTCTTTTCTCCTGCAAGATTAATCACATGGGATAAATAGCAATGAAAATCCTCTTTTCCAGATTTTTTTAACCCAGAATAACCTATGCTGTTCAATCTTCCAGAAGAATACAGTGAAATGTCCCTAGAACGGCTCAGATTTTCTAAAGTGTATTTATTTCCAAGTTCCTCCTTTGCCATTATTTCCTTCCTTCATTTCCCTATAAATCATCTCAGTTACCAGCTGTTTACATTTTGCAAGTATTACATCAATATTATCACAATGAAGTTTTATTTCCCTGTGAACTTCTGGCAGTTCTAGCACATACAAAGAAGATCAGTTATATTAAAATCTCTGAGCATGATCTCTAATAGCACAGCAGAAAAGAATCCTCAGAACAATATAGCTCTTGAATTGTGGATAACATGGGAGATTTTCAAGCTTCTTCCAGCCATTTCACAAGTACAAAAAAAGGCAAAATTTACCTAAGTAAATTATTCACCACAAAATCTTCATCCAGCTCTAGCTAAACAATTTGAGAATAAAGATTCTCTTTGTGTTCAGAGTTGCTTTAAAACTCAGAACCTATGAGGCTGAACGGAATCATCTCCCATCCTTTTCCTGTTATTGGGGTAACTATGAGGTAATGTGGTGTCCTTTAGATGTGAAAACAGTCTCTATAGGTGCGTCTACACTTACAAATTAGGTCGACTGAAGGAGGCTTAAGTCGACCTGAACTACTCCACGTCCACACTGGGCTTTTCTTAAGTCAACTTAAGTATTTCCTTAAGTTGACTTAACTTTTCCTTAAGTCGACTTAATAACACCTCGTTTTAGGTTGACTTTATTAGGTCAACTTAAGCCGGTGTGGACAGATATTAGTGACTAAGTCCACCTTATTAAGTCGACTTAAGGTCGAAAAGGGGCTATGTCTACACTAGAAAAGTTAAGTCGACTTTTGTTAAATTGACTCAAGGTCAGCTTTAAGTCGACTTAAAGTCGATCTTATTAAGTTGACTTAATAAAGTCGACTTAACTTTTCTAGTGTTGACATAGCCTATGATAATTAAGAGGCAAGGCTTGCAGAATTGCTCATCAGCAGTAACTTTCAGAGACGGGATAGAGAATGGCATGATCAGACCTGATTGTATGGTACTTAAATTATCATTCAGGTCACTGGGTGTTCAGCTCACGTAAAAGCTGCAAAACAGGGAGGAGAATTGTAATAAATTTCAATTTCTTTCTGTTTCTTAGTCTTCAGAATGGAATAATATTTATTTTCTTTTTAAAAAATATGAACTATGTTTTAAAAATGTTCTCTTCCCCCCCCCCCCACCCCCCTTCTATTTCCGTTTTTGCTATGGAGTCCAATATAAGAAATAGTGTTGGTGAGAGGAGTTGTCGTTCTTCGTTTGTTCCTTTTTCCACTCAGTAACTTTTCAAATCTTCCTTGGCTTGTGAAAAGCTCCATCATGGTTGAGTGACAGAATGCCATGTTCCCTTTGTCACTTTTCCAAGGTGGGAGACATTTTTAAAAGTTACTGAACATCCTGCTGAGAGGGAGGAGCAGGTGCTCTTATGAGGAGACTGGAGGTGTAGCTCTGAAGTTCCTGCCAGATGGGGCTCCAGAGCATCTGCTGGTCTAGACCCCTGTGAAACTGACTTGTGTGAGTTAGGAATTGTCACACCAAGAACAGAATGATCTGCAGCAATCTTTGAGTCATTTATACTGGGCTAAAGTGAAACATTTTTTTCAGTGCTTTTTCTTAGCTCTTTCTCTGTGACTGCACCACTTTAAAAAATGGGAGGCACTGAAAATTTCTCCTCCCACTAATCACTTTCCAGCTGCAATTATCTCAAAGCTTAGCTATTACCTGAGTTTTCCATAAAGAATGTTAGCATCATTAATGAGTATGATGTGAACTCTGGGACTGTGCTGGATTTTTCCTCTGTCCTGGAAGCAATGAATGTTGCACCCTTGGCATTACTATGTCGTTAGGGAAACTCTGGGAACTGGAATCTGGTCCATTCTGTCAATAGGTATGTCATATGGGATGCCAGGTGCAGAATTACTGATATAATTGCCAAATTTTCAGGATTATGTCATGATTTACTGCATTTATTGAACTCCTAGGCATTGTCAACTTTGTTTGAGAGGTTCCAGAAATACAGAGGATGGTTGTTTAGTAATCTTGGCACCTTCAATATGCTAATACACATGGAAAATGTTATATTGACTATTCCTCTCTATTTTTTTCCACTGGAAACGATTCACTGGGAACAAGTGGCTAGAGAAATCAGTGCCTTCTGGAGAAATTCGTTATGAGAAAACAAATAAAATTGTTAGCAGAGTCCTAGCCAGGTTGCTTAGCAAACAGAAAATAGGATTCCTACTTCTAAATAGAGCCTGGTAACTTATTTGTAACAAAACCATAGAGATGGAGGGCTGGAAAAGACCTTCTCAAGTCCAGCTGCTTTTACTGAGGTGGAGCCAAGTCAATCTTTGAAAGTTTCCCTTTGAAAATTTTCAGGAGGTACTTTTATGTCGCATGTTAGATGGTGGTGTTATGAGGGTTTTGCTGGCCAGAGAGCTCATAGTGAACTTTGGTAGTCTGCCCTCGCTAGCTAGGAACCCTGCCTACCCCACACAACAACTTCTCTAGTAGAACGTACCGGCCTGAGTTTCTTTCGGTGCTTGTCACCTTGATCCTCCAGTGAGTACTACAGAGCGATTGCAAAGACATTTTTATGGTTCAAGAAAATCAGAATTTGGCTGGAAAACTTTTACTAGATTTGGAAGGAGCTGGTGGACAAGGAGTATTGGCTAGTGATTCACGGAGGGGTCTGAGAGGTCGGCCTTGGACTATGGGCAAGTCACTTTGGCCTAGATTGTGTCATTGAGATATAGCTGCGTGTTGCTGCCTCATCCCAGGAGCATCCTGAGGAAAGGCCTGAATATTAGAGAGCCAGAATTCCCTATCTACTCCCCACTTCATATAGCCTGTGTCAGCAATAAATCTATGACAATCCCCCGCCCTACCTCCCCAGGCGAGCTCAGCTGCCTGGACTGGTGTTTAAGTTATACTTATTCACATCCATGAGGAAAAGAATAGTGGGTAGACAATGTCCGTTCCCTCTCGCGTGTCTAGGCCAAAAGTCCTGGCAGCCCACTGAGGGACAATAGAGAGATTCTTCTCCCTGTTACATCCTGCACAGCTGTGCAGCCCAGGGCCCAATATAGCTGTTGATGTCTATGTTCTCTGTTTGCCCATCTGTATCGTCAAATGTACCTAAGTGCCAAGATGAACTGATTTTTCTAAGTACTTTGAGATTCTCCAATAGACATAACTAAGTAAGAACAAAATATAGCTCTGTTGTTTTAATATTTTCTAACTAAAGATGATCTGGAATCAAAATCCTGGACTCTAAAGCCCCAGAGTTCAGATCTGGCTGCAGGGGCAAATTTGTCTTTTACTGTTTATGGTTTTGATCATGCCTATAAGATCCAGCCCTACCCACCCATCTTGTCCACAGAACAAACTTATCAGGTTCCTTGTCTGCTGGAACATGCCGCTCGGTATTTCTGAAGGGAATGGGTAAAAGTGTTCTTCTTTCTAGGTGCTATTTTACTCAGCTGTATTTCTTCCTAGCTTAGCCTTGTCATAATTAAGATCTCATTGACCAGAATAATGTCCTGGCGAGTGTTGGGTGTGCGTGTGTGTATTTTAGCAACACATGAGTGAGGGGCTCCTTACTTAGATATCTCCCAGAGGGGCAGTCACAAGAGCTAGTCAATGCTAGGGTAGTTTTAGGATTACTTTGAGGAGACTTCAGTTAGATTTTGTAGTATTTCCTTTTGAACTAATGATATCCACTGCTCTCAGGGTGTGTCTACACTGGCAACTTAAGTCAACTTAAGGACACTTAAATTGACCTACACAAAGCCGTGTCCACACTGGGCTTTTATTAAGTCGACTTAAGCACTTCCTTAAGTTGACTTAACACCAGCTCTGAAGGTTGACTTAAGCCTTAAGTCGACTTCTTAAGTCAACTTAAAGCCAATGTGGATGGGGAATAGCGCTAAGTCGACCTTATTAAATTGACTTAAAGCCAGTGTGGATGGCTATGTCTACTGTTAAGTCGATTTAACAAGGTTGACTTAAATCGACTTAAAGTGTAGCCACTCTGTTAAGTTAACTTAACAAGGTCGACTTAAAGTCGACTTAAAGTTGACCTTGTTAAGTCGACTTAACAGAGTCGACTTAACTTTACAAGTGTAGACATAGCCTCAGTGTCAAAAATCATCTTAGCCCCCAAAGTAGCAGCATCTTACAACGAAAACCTTTCCCTATAACCTCTGAAGTGTCCACTGCCTTCCACATGTGAACTTGCCCCTCAGTTAATAACCACACGCCCTGAAAACATGCTTTGCATAGAGACAAAAAGCAAACCGCATCTGTCGGAGTCGAGGCAGGTCACAATGGTCATTTCTGAGGAATGAGCTCGAAGCAACATTTTCAGACTCCTCATGTTTTGCTGTCATGTAGCGTGTGGATTCTCACCATACAAGATGCTGGAAGTGTGGAGGCAGTGGTCTGCCTTTTTCTAGTGAATTGAGACGGTGACAGCAATAACGTCTCAACTCAAGGCCACAGTTCACAGCAAGTTCATTACAGCCCCATTGATCCAGGAGTCTGAAGCAGATTCCAGATCTCCAGTTTTGAAAAGACTTAATCCCCATGGAGCTGGAGAAGTCCTGTCCGAGCCGTATTGCCAAATGGTTGGCTAGCTCTGTGCCCTGAAGGGGTTCAGAACTGAGCTTCATGTAGCTGGGAGTGTAAGTAAAACAGATTCAGTTGAAGGGTGCTGTGGGGAAGGTCCTCGAAGGCAGATATGGTTCATTGAGAATAGTGCCCACTCTCAGGTTGAGCCAGACTCTGCCACCCTTGCAGTGAGGAATACTCTACTCTACAAAGAATCCCAGTGATTTCAGTGGGGCAATTCTTGGAGTAAACTCTTATGCAGTCAGAGTAAAAGTTTTCAACCTGGCCCGTTCTCATCAGACTGCATTTACATTTGGCCAGCATTGGCTGGGCCACTCAGAGGTTTAAGGAGATGCACACAAAAGTGACGAGGGGTATGGAACAGCTGCTATATAAGGGGTGGTTAATAAGGCTGGGACTCTTCAGCCTGGAAAATAGGTGACTAAAGGGAGATATGCCAGAGATCTATAAAATCATGACCGGTGTGGAGAAACTAAATAAGGAAGTAGTTCTTGTGTTATGAGAACAAGGGGTCACCCAATGAAATTTATAGGCAGAAGGTTTAAAACGAGCAAAAGGACATGCTTCTTCACACAATGCACGGTCAACCGGTGGAACTCCTTGCTGGAAGATGCTTTGAAGGCCAAGGCTATACTGGGGTTCAAAAAAGCACTAGATAAGTTTGTGGAGGATACGTCTATCATGGCTATCAGCTAGGATGGGCAGGGATGCAGGTGAAGTGTCCCTAATCTCTGTTTGCCAGTTGGGGGTGGGCAACAGAAGATGGATCTCTCCATGCTTGTCTGTTCTGTTCATTCCCTTTGAAGCACCTGGCATTGGTCAGAAGACAGGATGCTGGGCTTGCTGGACCACTGGCCTGATCGTTCTGATGTTTACACACAGCATTTCTCAAATGTGGCTTTTTTTGCAGCAAAGCATGGGCAGAGATTGGGGGGTGCGAAGCTGTGGCCCCGCCATGCACTGCCCAGCGGTTGCTCCTGAATAGCTGTTGCCTGGTCAGTGAGATACTCTGCCTTAGTCTTTGTGCTGGTGTTGCTGGAAGTGACTGGTGCCCTGCACCAGTAGCCTCCTCGGGAGCTCCAGGGCTATGTCTACACTTGAAAAGTAAGGTCGATTTTATGAAGTCGACTTAATAAAGTCGACTTTAAGTTGACTTAACAAAAGTCCCCTTTTTGGCCTTATTAAGTTGACTTAAAGTCAATCTAGGCACCACTCAGCGTCTCCACTGGCTTAAGTCATTAAGCGCTAGTTCGAATTAAAACGAGGTGTTATTAATTTGAACTAACTTTTCCTTAATTCGACTTAAGGAGCATCTTAAGTTGAATTAAGGAAAGCCCAGTGTAGACGCGGAGTAAATTAAATTGACTTAAGCCTCCTTTAGTCGACTTAATTTGTAAGTGTAGACGCACCCGGGTGAGTGGCGCCAGAGGTGACTCTCATCAGTGGGGACGATGGGAGCGTTCAGTCACCAGGGCGCTCTCCTGGGCAGCTCCCCTCTCCTGCCCAGCCAGGCCATGAAAAGCCTGGGACTCGGCAGGAGGCTAGTGGGTTCCCGACCCACCTTCCCCAGGGCATGCTCTCACTGAAGAGCTGGACCAACTTCTGCTGCCGAGACAGACAAGTTTTCAAGCCTCCCACCCTGTCCTGCTAATATTCCGAGCCCGACCCAGCTACCGCCACGCTGCTGGGTACAGAGCAATGAGACGGGTTTGAGGTTTTTCCATATCACTGACGACATCCATAGGTTTGCTGGTTGGCAACAGTGATCGTTCCCAGCCGGCTCTTTGTTGCTGCTGGACGGTAACCCATCTTGGTAACCATCTCTGAGCATCTTCTTCAGGGACTCAGTGCTGCAAAGCCCTGTGCACACACTTTACTTGTGGTGTATAATTCAGCTGAATTCACAATGTGTGAAGATGAGCAACTGTTGTAAAGTCTTTCCAAAACTGGGGATTTCCTACGTAGCATTTTACTGGCCTGAGTCAAATAGACATGCCTCTAGACTGCAAAATCTGCTGTTCTTTGACCCTTGCTGGCATTATGGGTTGTTATGTTGCAGTTTTGGTTTGGTTTGGTTTTAAGTTGAATAGCTGTAATCCAGCATTGTTTTTTGCATTTCAATTATTCTGTGATTAAATTTCCTATGCTTGGGTATAATTATGTATTTTAATAATCCCCTCTCTTTACTACTTCCCCAAAATAATAATTAAAACGACATAGACCACAAAGAGAGAAGCAATTTTTCCCTTCAACTGTTGATCTCCTGTGAAATTCTGGTTTTTGATCTAGAAATGACACAAAGTGACAGGTGGAAAATCCAGGAAGGAAACAGAAAATGTTTGATTTTAGGAAGAAGCATTTAGCTCCTGGAAAGTACCGTATGCAAACAAATTAGAAGAGCATGCACACATTTGAAATGTTTTGGATTCTAGCGCTGTTTTGATCTCTGTTCAAGACATTCATTCTTTCTAATCTGGAGTCCCAAAATGTACATTTTCTGTGGAGAGAAATCAACTCTCCCAAATGTTCTGCCTTCTGCTTCATTCAAGAATATCTGGAACAGAGCTTAACTTCTTTCTTCAGATCTTGAACCCAGTTTGAAAAATATCCGATAGACAGAGATAAGATTCTGACATTTGGACTAATTTCAGAAGGTTGTTATTAGTATGTGAGGAGGTGGGGAGAATTATTTAGCCCTTGTCCTCCCATCTTCTGCTTTTAGGGACTGACTTGATGGGGTGGACTGTCCCTTTCAGAATCTCATTGGTCAGCAACAAGCCCCTTTTTGCTATCTCATTGTGCTTTAACAGAGATCCACCCGTGCAAACGGTAATTAATTCTGGTAGTTACATTCCACGGGGCTCCTTTTTGCAGACAGTGTTGGGTTCCAAAGAGATTTGAAGAGAAGGCCTCTGGTATCAAGTCTAGCTTAAAAATATATTCCTTGATTTTTATTTGTGTTTTTTGCTTTGTTCATTTTTACAGAAAGGGGGAAAATATGCCACAGCCACAACAGCTGACATGATCCTATCGCTCCGGCGCTGTATTCATTTCTATTCTAAGTGCACGACCAGATCCAAAGCTGTTGCAAATCACAGCTGCGCTGATTTATGGTGGCTGAGGACCTGGCACTCAACATCTGGGTCTTAATATAAAAACCCCTCACTGAGTTGGGGATTGGTTCCCTAAAATGGTTGTCAACAAGAGGCATGCAAAACCTTGGGGGTTCTTCTAGGTCGGAGTACTCAGCTCATCTAAATAATGCAAGCAGGGCAATTGCCCAGGGCCTTACACCCCAGGGGGCCCCATGAAGCTAAGTTACAAGCTTCAGCCCAGGGCGGCAGGAATTGGGTTTTGGACAAGGGTCAGAAGTGAAAGATCAGCTCAAGTATCACAGTGAAATGGAAATACAATATCTATATTCCAGGAGATTTAGTTTATAATTCGGTGGTCAAAATGAGAGAGGCAGCCATTTTTCAGCAATATGCTGTGTTGTAAGCAAGTGGATTTTGAAGTGAGGTGAAACTGGATGTACACAAGACAAATCAGACTGCTGAAAAGGGTAACGTAGTCTGGAAATCTTGAGAACCTCTTCTCTACAGCAGAGTGTCTCAAGCTTTAGTGGACCTGGGAAGAACACCTAAAGGTCTTAATTATTTTAAGTGGAACACCTAATGAAAACTTGCTTGAAAAAGGCAGTATACAGCAGCTGTAATGTTTGTAATTTCTGTGCACTGCGCATTCCTGTGAAAACTATTCAGGAAACTGAACTTTACCACTATAACCTGCATTTATTTCTAAAAAATAGGTACATAATCATCATGCACACAACTTACAACTGAAAATGGCATTACGCAAGGTTTATTGGGAATTTTGAGCCTGCATGGTTGAACAGAGTTCATCTATTCTTGGGGTCAGGTTCGTCAAAGAAAGTCCTTCCGTGGAAGTAATGTCCAAGTGATTTCAATGCTGGAGGTAACAGCAGTGGGAAATTTAAAATGCCTCCGCTGCAGCGAAGTAGCAAGGTGGCAGCGAGGGCTCGAGGGTTTTTTTTTCCTTCCTCTGTAGCATGGGGCACGGCTCGCTTGTGGGTGGAATCTCTGTCCCTTAGAGTCTTTAACTCATGATTTGAGGACTTTAATAACTCAGTCATGGGTTAGAGGTGTCTTACATGACTGGGTGAGGTTTTGTGGCCTGCATTGTGCAGGAGGTCAGACTAGATGATCATTTTGGTCCCTTCTGACCTCTGAGTCTGAGTCTAAATGCCGACGTGCACCTGGACAGACGGGGCATTTTAAATCTCCCAGGCATGCATTGACTTGCCGCATTGCTATGTCTCACCCTCCCCACACTCCTCCCTTTCCCGATGGGGAGGGGTCGGGTCAGTCGTGGAACACTTCACTGTGTCCACAGAGCTGGGAACACCAGCTTAGAAACTCTGCTCCACAGGGACAATGTCACTAAAGAGACTCAAGATACTACTCGCCAGTGAGGGGCGGTGGGACCCAGCTGCCATAGGAGCTTAGATTGACCCCAAGGTTAGCTGTGTTCAGGTTCGATAGTGAGGCCGACTGTCTCAATAAACCTTCCTCCAGTCACCACGACTCCTTCCACGCCCCAATGACTGGCTCCCCAGGAAGGGAACTGTTCTCCCTCTCGAAAGCATCACTAGAAAAGATCTTATCAGAAGGTAAATGCAGTGACTCAGGCTCAGAGCAGGTGTAGCTCCTCATTGGCCGGCAGGGTCAAAAGCCAACACTGATCTTGGCTTCAGCTGTATTATTTTGTTGTCAGAAATTATTATTCTGGATAGGAAGACGGAATCTATCTTTTCCATGGAATGTGTAAGGGGCAGTGCTTTCCCACGAACGCTGCCTCGGCTCTGCCCAAACAGGGACCTCTGAGCATGGACTCTGGGGGAGCAGGGCCCTGGAAGGACAGGCAGTCAGGGTGGACTCTTTGCAAATCCGTGTCCTCTCTTCAGTCTTCTCATGCTGTACCTCCTACAAGTTTAGCTTGTCCCTCCCACTCCTTCCCAATGAACAGCTTCTGGCAGGGAGCTGGGAAAGGCTGGGGATAAGTGCAAGCTTTTTTCACAGTAAGGCTACCACTCTGGCTCAGTGCCTCAAACGGATGGTAGGGGTAGGGTACCAGCACCCTTTAGCTCTCACATGGACTTCTACAGAGGGCTCTTTGTTGCCTGGGCTCTCAGCCTCTTACCAGGTAAGCTCCCTCTCCTCTCTACCATCTGCTGAACTCTGCACAGCTTCTCTGAGGGCTGAAGGCAGCAGACAGTTTTTTAAAAAGGGTGGGGGAGAAGGGGGGGTATCTTTTGCTTATGTTGGCAACAAAAAGGAAAAATCGCCTGAGAAAGCCATAGCTTAATAAAGCCATTGGTCAATTAGTAAAAGTTCTACAGTAAATGAAGAGGGGGAAAGCAGAGGATTTTTCTCAGAAAAGTTGAAAGGGATAAAATCTTTTGCTTGGTTCCTGAGGGATGACTGGAAACGAAGGAGAGAGAACTCTGTCTTCCGTACTGCATTCACAGCTCCCCATCTGGGTTACAGTTGTATGTGGGATTAGTTTGTGGGTTTGTTTGCGTTTTAAGGAGAAAATGGGGGAAAAACACTTTTAAAACAAAAATGAAATATCTTAGACACTGCTAAGTTTGGGGCTGTAATGACAGCTGGTTCTTCACCAGCACAAAAGGGCTCTGAGCCTGGAAAAAGTGTCGGGGCTAAATAACCTCAGGGTGCAGAGATTTTCGGTGCTCGGCTCATTTGAAGCTGTGAGTTAGCACCCTTCCCTCACATATGCTTCAGTGCGTGGCTGTATAAGCCGTGTTAGGTTACAGGGCGGCGGGGAGTTCTGCTTATTGTTGGCCTCTTGCCTGAGAGTCTGAGTCCAGTTGTTTCAGAAAGCGAGTCCCCGCAGTAGTCATTTCTGCTGCAATTATATTTTCCAGTTTTCCATGCACAGCCCTGCCTTGGAAGCAAAGGGGACTGTGACTCTGCTTTGAGCTTTAGAACAAGAGGAAATGATTTGACCAGCTGTAAAAAGTTGCTGCTGTTACTAACTAAATCTCACAGACCCATATGATGCTAAGAATCAGAGTGGGATCTCTCGTGCCACTGTAAACACTTCTAGACATCCTGAGGGAAAGTGTATCTATTTTGTCTAATTGCATGATTACTTGGATAATCTAAGAAAAGCCACTAGGAAGCTGCCTTTCTTTGCCTAATAGAGACCATGTGTATATGGACACATAGACAAACTGCTGTGTGCTTTGCACAAAACTCTAAGTGAGATCTGAGAGGCTTTCACTTTGGACAGCATTCTGTGGTTACTTGGTGCATTTCAGAGAGATTATTTCTTACTGTTTTTTTCAGACTAGGACAGACTAACTTTTGAAAATAGGTGGATCAAGTTGCGCTGGCATTTGGACACTAGACACTACTTACAACTATGCTTACGTGTGCTTTAAGGTCTGCAGCTTAACCTCTTTTAAAGAAATCAAGCTATAGATTTGGTTTTATTTTATAGCTTTAGATTGTACATATGGAACACTGTATTTTTGGATCTTTGCCTGCATGTCGAACAAATAAACTGGAACCTGACTATTCAGTTATTCAAGTACTCTTGAAACCCTAGTGACATCTGCTGCTGATGGCGGAACTCCTTCAGCACAGACATCTGCAGTGAACAGTTTGATCTTTGTGCAATCAGGCATCGAGAAGAATAATAGAAATGGCAAGGGCCGATATCTAACTCTCTATGAGGTGTCTAATGGTATTCTAGGTCTGGCATTCCTATATGTCTCGTCTTGCAGCCAACACACGGGACAGGGAGCTAATGATATTTTGTTATGGCATTTTGATACTTCGTATGAAAGCACCTTTCTTTTTGTATGTTTAGTGCACAAAGACATGACCAACCTTAAATCAGAGCTGTGGAATAGGGTACACTAGGCAACTGTGGAAGGAACCAAATCTAAGTATACCTATTTGGAAATAATCCTTTTATCCACATGGGAAGCCATCACACTTTCACAACTGGATATTTGTATCATAATTTATGTCCTATTGTGTAAATTGCTGTTATGTGGTACCTTTGTAGAGCAGAAAGCTGGGACCTAAAAATGAAGTTGCTGCATGAGACCTATGTTGTCTCTTTCACCTATTAAATTAACTGTTCTCAGACACAATTGGTTTGTGTAAACCTCACACTTACAAAGACATTGTAAAATGCAACAGCAGCCAATTTATCCCTGGAGTATCTACTCCGACTTCAGTGACACTACCACTGGGATGAAATTGGCCTAATGTGCTTCTGTTTAACAGACCTTAAAGCTACTTGGAAACACAAGAACTTATTGTCCATATCAGTGTGTGTTCCTTTTAAGTCAGTTCAGAGATGTTCAGTGGAGGCATGTAGGTCATGTATAAAGAAGTTGCTATGGTGATTAGCTAATGTTAATAAATAGCGTTGATCCAACTGTAACATAGATGACCAGAAGAGCCAGGCAACGTTCTCTTTTCAGCTGACAGCCACTCTTCCCGAAAATGTACCTTCCAGGGAACTCCATGCAACACAGTATCTAGAGTACAGCTAAACAGAGTGTTTGGGGAAGAGTGATGATCCAGCAGGGACCATTATTTCATACCTAGATCTATGGAGACTTAGCCTTGGGCGTACAAACAGTGACACCCCGCTCTTAGATGTTTATAATCAACAAATAGGGCTGGATCCTGTTTGTAATGAATTCAATGGGACATGGATTGGGCACATATCACTTACTAACATTATGAGTGAACTGCCACAGATGAGTCGAATAGAAATGAGTTCGTAAATGAGAGGACCTGCCGATATCAGTTGACTCTGTGGACACAGAGTCAATAGATCATATTGTTGGGCGCTGATCATGAGACTTGCTGTGACGGGAAGAAGTTGTGTGAATTGGCAGCACTTCCAATTCCAGAACTCAAAGACCTCTTGGAAGAAAACAGTGAAGGCTTCCCCTTAGTAAAGAGTTTAGAAAATACCAAAATAGTTGCCACAGCTCCATCTAACATGTTTGCATCTGGTTGGTTTTATCCATATGAAATGTTCTGATGCAGCGGGTCACTGGAACTTTAATAAATGGTGAAGAAGTCAGTACGCTTCTGTCCTCACCTGTAAAACCCCTGTTATTCCAGTCCAGGAAGTCTCAAGCAAATATGCCTTGCCAGCTGCAGTAAATTAAGCACTGATTTTGTAATGCAGAAAGATACCCAGAAGATAATAGGCTGAAGCCCCCAAACTCATTTTGTTTCTACAGATGTCCTGGGCTGAGTTTGAACCTAGAACATTAGAACCTGAACATTAGAAGCAATAGAGTGGTGTATTGGCCAAGTGTCCTACAATATTGCCACACCCTCACATTAATTTATTTCACTATAAAAAATGTAGTCAAACTTTCTTTTTTGTTTTCCACTTCTTCTGCCCCGGCTTTCCATGAATCTGCAGGGCTAGAATGGCTACCTCTAGCTGGGCCGCCCTTTGGGCAGAAAGAGCCTGACTGTCCTCAGATGGGAACTGGCCTCTCTATGATAAAACACCACTGACTTAGTGAGCTTCCAGAGTGCAAAGCACAGGGATTATCTGAGAAATGTGCAGGGGCTTTTACAAACGTTTGCTGCAGAGTAGCTAGAGTCTTGTCTCCATTCGATAACCTAATTGGGTTGGAATAGGTTTGGGAAGAGTTCCTTTAGGTGATACAAGGCTGACCACAGGTCATGTGCACTATCAGCCCATGGTGTTTTCAGCAGAGTTGAATCTGCCATGATGGCGAACAGGATTTTCTTTGGTCTACTGTGCCCACAAGGTCCTGGTCAGAATCACGTCATTTAACTCGAATATTCACAGGTGTGATCAAACGTGCCAAGATTATCATGGTTGATAAGAGTTTGGGAGCCAGTCTGGTGTTTGGTTTGTGTGATTACAGGAAAATTATCTTCAGACCCGATAGGCACCGATATGTAGTTGAGAAGGTCTTGGATCCTGAATGCAATATTTAGCTTATCAGTAAAGTTGTAAGAAGGGGATACCTTGCATGTTCTTCCCAGTGCAGCAGCAGTTAACTGGAGAGCTAGAACTATTCTTTTTTAATGAATATGTAGTCCCGAAGTTATCTAGATCGATATTTTAAAATAAAACAGCTTTTTCTCTGCTGCTTTTTGAAGGCCAGTAAGCTGCAAGCAGGGCCGTCTCTAGGGGGAAGCGGGAGGCACGGCCCCGGCCCGGGGCGGCGGGGAGCTGCAGCCACGGCCCTGGAGAGCCGTGGCGCAGGGAGTCGAGGCCGCAGCCCCGGGTGATGGGGAGCCATCCCCAGCAGAAGCTGCTGCCACCCCAGCCACAGCCAGGACCCCAGATGGCCGCGACCGACCCAGAGGCCAGGACCCAAGCACCGGCCCCGCCCCTGGGCCTGCCTGCTCTGCCCTGGGAACGGGGAGCAGGGCCAGCCTAGGGACCAGCCAGGGGAAGTGCTCCTGGCTCGCCCTGCTGCCGAAGGCCGTGGGAGCAGTAGGAAACGCAGCCGTGGGAGGGCTGCAGCGTGGGCGCCCCGCTGGGAGCGGGACAGTGTGGGGCCCATGTTACCGCAGGGTCCGGGACAATCGCCCTGTTGGCCCCCCTAGGGACGGCCCTGGCTGCAAGGAGAAGGTGTTTCTACAGTTAATGACCTGTGCCTGTTTCCTAAAGATCCTGTGGCTAACCACGAACGTTACAGAACATGAATTTGTCATTAGAGATTTTTACATCTGTCCTTCTTGTTACCCTGTTTTCAATCTACATCCATGTCAGCATCCACAAAGAGAACTTGTTTTGATCCCTAATCCCACATGATGGACAATGGCTTTTAAAGAACTGGATGTTCAGCGTTTTAGCCTTTTTTTTTGCCTGTTATAAGTAATTCAGGGGCATGTTTAGCTCTTGACTGGCCAGATCTTGGGTGTTTTTCATACTTTCCGCATTTTCTTTCACTTGTGGGATGGAATTTACTGGGTTTACTGCAAGATGATAAACTGTGGCCATACAATTTCTGTATGTAACTCTAGCTGTTCTGGGATTCACTGTCACAACTTTCTAAGCTTTCTCCCGAGTTTAGGATTTAGTGGCAGCAGCTACACGTATGCTGTGTTCCAAGGGATGCTGCACCTCAGCTGTGGGCGTCAATGACTGGGAAGGACCGAAAGTGAAAACAGAGAGCTGAGTTTAGAGTCCTGGATCAGGAGTCTTGGGATGCACATGGTTTTTGGCACCACTCCCCGCCTACCAGAGGCACAGTCCCAGCCTCCACCTGTCAGGAAAGGATTGCCCCTTGCCTCACTGAAGCCACGTTGGGATCTAGCCCAGCTCCTGTTGTTCCAAGTCTCGTCTTCCTGAGATTTCCTCAGTTCCTTTTAATTTGTCACTGTCCAGAATCCTCCTGCCTCAGAATCATGCATCTGCTTCCAACAGCAAGCTTGTGGGATCCCTCTCCCAGTCAAAAATCCACAGCAGGAGCCCTGAAGGGAAGAAAGTACCGCTGGTTTCCTCTCTACTAATCACTGTCAGAGGTTGCCCCCTTCTTTCCACGTGGTCTGGGCAATGGTTCAGTCCTCAAACCCTTGTCTGACAGAAGCTCTCTCCTTCCTGCATGTTTCAAGGATAGGAGGGCATCCCTCCCTTCTGTTCTGGCTATCTCCTGGCCATGCCCTTGACCATGGCTCCTGGAGGTGTGTGGACAGAAACAGTTTGAGGGGAGCATGACAGCAAAAGTTTGGGACCACCGCTTTAAAGGAATCTGTCCGCATCCTCCCAGGAGCTGCAATGCGGGGCTGGAGTTCTGGTTGGGAGCCAGAGCAGGACCTAGCCGGACTTACAGCTGGGGCCGGGGGCAGGCCTAGGGCTGGGGCATGGAATGGGGCCACCGCAGGTTGAGTGGTGCTCCTCCCCACCCCCTGTGGAAGCTGGTTCAGGCCCCTCTCCAGGCCTTTTTGGGTGGCATGCCCCACAGTTTGGGGGCAACAGACTTAATTAATAATATAGAACTACCATTGCAACATGCAACTTTTTAAGTAACGTCCAGCAAATGCTATTCTCGGAACTGCTTAGAGAGCTGTGAGGTCGATGTTAGAGCCGACACAGTAGCCTGTGACAACTGCTGCAGAGTAGAGATCAGCTACTGGCAGTAACAGGGCATAATTTGAGAGTCAAAGGCTCAAAAGCTGACCTTCCTTAAGAAAAACCTAGCTTAAATATTATCCTGAGTCTAGAAAGCCTAGTCTAGCTGTAGCCCTTGTGCCTGGCCAACTCTTACCTTCATGGTGTGTGAGTCACTGAAAAACGAACCAAGACTATCTGGTTTCTTTCCATTCAGAGGCACAGGAAGGACAGTCCAGAGACTAGGGTGAGAGACGGGGACTTGGAAGATATGAATTTAATTCCCTGCTCTGTCTCAGACTTCCTGTGTGACCTTGGACAATTCACTTAGGTCGACCTAAAGTCGACCTTGTTAAGTTGACTTAACAGAGTGGCAATACTGTAAGTCAACTTAAGTTGACCTTGTTAAGTCGACTTAATGGATTTAAGTAGACTTAATAAGGTCAATTTAGCACTAATCCCCATCCACACCGGCTTTAAATTGACTTAAGAAGTCGACTTAAAGTTTAAGTTGAACTTCAGAGGAGGCGTTATTAAGTTGACTTAAGCTCTTAATAAATCGACTTAAGGAAGGGCTTAATAAAAGCCCAGTGTAGACGTGGCTTTGTTTAGCTTGACTTAGCCTCCTTAAGTTGACCTAACTTGCCAGTGTAGACATACTCTATGCCTCAGTTTCCTTCTGCAAAATGGAGATAGTAGCACTTGTCCACCTTACAGTGGTTTTGTGAGGATTAAATGCATAGTTAAGGGGCCACAAAAGTATTTTAGATGCATATAAACATTGCATTTCTCCTCTCTTGTCTGTTGTGTTTTGAATGAATCTTGCTCTCTGAAGCGCTCAGGGACATAGAGGAATAGAGAGAGAGAGAGAACAGAATCCTTTCAGTGTTGTGCATTCCTTTAGAAAAATATCTCTTTACCCAACTTGACAGACTGAAGGCTGATGAGGCAAAGTTCCAGGAAGAAGGGAATGGAAATGGAAACTGGGAGAGAGAGTTGTGCAGGAGAACTCTTCTTTCAGAGAAAATGGTAACTTTTCTTCCTCACGTGGTTTCCCAAATGTATTTTTCTTTTGCATGCTTGAGCTAACGAGTATCAAGAGTTTGTCCTAAACAAAAACCCCAGTGCAGACGGGCGATATTTGAGGCTTCTTATTTTGGCAGCACATGTGGGGTCTGGGCACTTATTTATGACTGTGATGTCACTTCTGACAAGAAAATAAGACCTGGTTCTTCAGATTGTCTCCTTGACAACCTTTCACAAGACTTGTTTTAGTAATTTAATCCAGTTTGAATAGTCTCAGATTTTTCATTTTGCCTTAAATGCTCTGCACAACCTCTGCCTACATTTTTGAGCTGCTTTTCCTCCAATATATGATGAATTCCACTGACTTAGCCATTTTTTGGTAACTCTTTCCCCAAATCGTTTTTTGGATTTCACCCCAGATTGTCTTTCCAGAATCTCACTTTCTATGAGATCTATGAGCCTGGAAGATCCCCATGCTATGATCATTGAGTATGCTGCCACTGTAACAAAGCTACGCCTGTTTGCAGGGAAAAGCCAAATGACCTGACAGTGTGAAAAGGGAGCGTGTCTTGGCCTAGGGTCCTAGGTCATCCCCTGCTCTGACAAAAGTCTCATTTGCTTTTGAAGTGTTCGTCTTGCACCATCGAATTCAATGTGAGTTTTGCCCTTGACATCAGAATCCCAGAAGCCATTCGGGACCTCTGGATGAAAGACACCCTCACCCAGAGAAAACTACGTGGTGCTCCCTTTGGCTATATCTACACTAGAAAGTTAAGTCGACTTAATAAGGTCGACTTCGACTTAAAGTCGACCTTATTAAGTCAACTTAACTTTTCTAGTGTAGACATAGCCCCTTTTCGACCTTATTAAATCGACTTAACATTTTGTTGACTTAATAAGGTCGACTTAGGTGCTTATCCCCGTCCACACTGGCTTAAGTCGACCTAATAAGGTTGATTTGTGTTAAGTCGACCTAAAACGAGGTGTTAAGTCAACTTAATTTTTCCTTAAGTCGACCTAACTTGTAAGTGTAGACACACCCTTTGTCTGCTGGGGAAGGAAGAAGAGCTGAGCTGACCCACTCAGCCAGTATTTGAACCTGAGACTCCAATGTAGCCTGGTGTTCCCGGCCCGCTGCTAATCATCTCTGCTGGCATTTGCTCTTGTCCTCCCATTTTTAATGCTGGAGGTGTTTGCATGTGTTGCTAGCCGTTTTCGAAGCTGACTTTTGTTGACCCGCCTGAGAGCAATGGAGTCCTTTGTGAATCTAATTTCTAACAGGTTTACATTGAAAAAGCCTCCACTACCAAATGTTGAAAACTTGGGGAAATTTATTAATTTAAACATATTTCAAACTCCATCTACCACCACTTCTCCTTAAAAGTCCTCCCTGTTTATTTTGTTAACTGACTAAAATGCCTTGACAGTGAACTAGACTCCTGGTGAAATGTAAGTGATTTCACCACATGCTGCCGAAGAATCAACGGTCCCACAACTACGTTATCGGCAATGGTGGGTGTGGTGGTTGAAATAAGCAGCAGATGAGGCAGGAAACTTTGAGTCTTAGGGAAACAAGAAATACAAAATTCTTAATTCATCAGCTGGGTGTAGTTCTTGGAGATGAGAGCTGAAATCCTATCTGGTATTATGGGATTGGTTCTGCACCACTGCAATCTGTGAGAGTATTGTGTTGATTCATATTGGATCAGAAGCAAGTCCCTCGGGGTGTCTTTGCTGTAGAGTTAGCCTGCACTCTTCCTCAAGTGTTGCTCTTAACCAACCACCTGTCCATACACAAACCTTCTCACCTGAGTACAGGGTGCTTTCAACCCAGGCCCAGCTGGTGGTATAGGCTAGAGCTTGGTTTCTGGTTCTGCTTTCACGCAGGCCGATAATCAGTGAGGACACAAGTGAAATCTTTTGAATGCTAATAGTCCTCCAAAGCCGTCCTACAATCCTGTGGGCCCAGAAGGTCAGAGAAGTTTTCTAACCATTCACTGGAAGGATTCATAGAATGGCTCCTCATACCACAGCATAAGGAATGAGACAGAGTAACCCCGGGAGTCCAAGTGACATACACAGGGGAACGCAACGCCAGGGAAGAGGATAAAGTAATACAAGTCTGGCTTTGCACACACCTGAGCTAGTCTACCCTGGATGCCAACTAACAAAGTTAACACATGTTGATAAATGGTAATCGTCAATTGGTTGACCGTACTTTGGCTCACTGTGGAATATATTGAAGAGACCAAACATCCAGTGTCAGTCAGATTTCCTGCTCTAAGCCACTAACATTGTAGTAGAGGAAAAGGGTTCTCAACTACGCCAGTCTCTGGGAAGCTGACTCATGCAGCGATGTTAATCCCCTTAGGCAGAAAGGTGTAACTCTGGGAGCATATCAATGCCCTCTTTTTATACCCTGCCTGTTTACAAGTTAAAGGTAGAGTGTCTATTGTCTGAAACTAGATTGAATGAATCAGCTTTTTACCTTGTTTTTCTGGTGCCATGGTATACTCCTTTCCTCTTTGTTTGAAGACATGCATTTCAGGCACCGAAGGACATGACAGCATCTCTTTGGTTTGTACTGTTAGGGTTAACAGGAAGGGGGCAAAATTTGCAGATAATAAAAACTACTCAGGTTAAGTCCCAAACCACAATGTGAAGAGTTACCAAGGGATCCACCAAAACTGCATGACTGGGCAACAAAATGGCAGATGAAATTCAGTGTTGATAAATGCAAAGTAACGCACCTTGGAAGACATAATCCCAATATACGTATGAAATGACGGGGCCTAAATAAGCTGTTACCGCTCAAGAGGGAGGTCTTGGAGTCATTGTGGGTAGTGATTTGAAAACATTGATGCAGTGTGCAGCAGCAGTCAAAAAAGCTATCAATGCTAGGAATCATTAGACAAGGGATAGACAATAAGAGAGAAAATATTGTACTGCCTCTTTATAAACCCATGGTATTCCCATATCTTGATTAGTCCGTGCAGATCTGGTCGTCCCATCTCAAAAGGCCTATTGGACTTGGGAAAGGTACAGAAAAGAGGAACTAAAATGATGAGGGGTATGGAACTGCTTCCGTATGAGGAGAGATTAATAAGGCTGGGACTGTTCAGCTTGAAAAAGAGACAGCTAAGAGGGGGATATGATAGAGATCTATAAAATCATGACTGGTCTTGCAAAAGTAAATAAGAAAGTGTTATTTACTCCCTCTCATAACACAAGAACTAGGGGTCACCCAATGAAATTAATAAGCAGCAGGTTTAAAACGAACAAAAGGAAGTATTTCTTCACACAATGCATGGCCAACTAGGGGAACTCTTTGCCAGAGGCTGATGTGAAGGTCAAGACTATAACAGGGTTCAAAAAAGAGCTAGATAAGTTCATGGAGGATAGGTCCATCAATGGCTATTAGCTAGGATGGGCAGGGATGCAAAATTATGCTCTGACGTGTCCCTTGTCTCTGTTTGCCCAAAGTTGGGTGTGGATGACAGGATGGATCTTCTGTTTTGTTCATTCCCTTTGAAGCAGCCATCATTGGCTGCTGTTGGAAGACAGGATATTGGACCAGACCATTGGTCTGACCCAGTATGGACATTCTTATGTAGTAGGGTAGAACAATCATAGAACTTGTCTTCTTCCTTTGGGGCCTCTAAGTACAATTGCCTTTCTGTTGCTATGGTAAAGCACTCACCTGTCATGATCTTAAGAGCTTTCCTATTTGCCCAAGCCAAAACTTACTTCAGTGCATGAGAGGGGTCGTGGGATATTTAGCATAAATGAGCAGAGTTCTATAAAATTCCTAGGCCAATTTATGCTATATAGCTGCTATACTGTTATTGGTGCTTAATGATATTTGTGCTTAATGCATATTAATATATCTATACGGTGTGGATAATCCATATTATTAATATGATGTCAGTATATACTAGACATCATATATTCATCAACATTCTGCAGTGAAGACTGCCTTCAATGTCTCATTACAATGTGAACCGAATGACCCTGATTCAATATTTCCTCTGCTGGGCAGCATGCTCTCTGCAGTTCATAGACTCTTGGGATATGTCTACACTTGTCAAGTCGACTCTGTTAAGTCAACTTAACAAGGTCAATTTTAAGTCGACCTTGTTAAATCGACTTGACTTAGAGTGGCTACCCTTTAAATCGACCTTGTTAAGGCAACTTAACAGTGGACGTAGCCGTCCACACTAGCTTTAAGTCGACTTAATAAGGTTGACTTAGCGCTATTCTCCGTCCACACTGGCTTGAAGTCGACTTAAGGCTTAAGTTGACCTTCAGAGGTGGTGTTAAGTCAACTTAAGGAAGTGTTTAAGTCGGCTTAATAAAAGCCCAGTGTGGACGTGGCTTTGTATAGGTTGACTTAAGCATCCTTAAGTTGACCTAAGTTGCCAGTGTAGATGCACCCATAGACCCTAAGGTCAGAGGGGACCGGTACGATCATCTAGTCTGACCTCCTGCACAATGCGGGCCACAAAACCTCACCCACCTACTCCTGCAATAAGCCTCTAACCAATACTGAGTTATTAAAGTCCTCAAATCATGATTTAAAGACTTTAAGATACAGAGAATCCACCCGCAAGTGAGCCGTTCCCAATGCTAAAGAGGAAGGCGAAATACCCCCAGAGCCAGGCCAATCTGCCTTGGGGAAAATTCCTTCCAAATCTCAAATATGGTGATCAGTTAAACCCTGAGCATGTGGGCAAGTCTCACCAGCCAGTCACCCAAGAAAGAATTCAGTATTTGAGGACAGGATATGGATAAGGCTTTCCAAGACCTGATGAAGAAGAACTAACTCCTCACTGTGTTTAATTTTGCACTGAATATTGGCTCCAACCTAGCATCACTTTACAGTAAAACAGATTTTATACAATCTCTTCTTTGAGATCCTGCCAAGACTGCCTTACTCTGACAAAGACCAGACACCATCTTGGTCTTTTTTTTTTTTCAGAGGAGGATTTTGTAGGGTATCAATTATATATGGCACAGTTAACAGCTAATCAAAACATTCATTGTAATTTCTTCCTCCTCCACTCACCCACTGCTGCAAAGGCAATTGACAATCCCAATGACTCTTCTGGTTTCCTAACTTCTGGATTCTACTTTTTCTCAGTGTGTTTCTAAAAACGGATCCCCAAGAACATATTTTGGCTGCTAAGATGTGAGATGGTGACTGAGGATTGGGGAGTTCCCCCACACACAGCAGCCTGGGAGTCCCAAAGTGTGACACACTCTAACTATGTGTTGGATCCACCCTGAACTTTTATCCGGGGGGGGGGGAGTCCCACCACTCCAGAGCCTGCTGCAGTTTTAATGTTGTTTTAGGACTGAGGTGAGAACGCAGCAGTTCATGTCCCCTCTTCTGACCTCCTGGCATCCTAGCCCTGATTAGAGTTTGATTTTAAGACTAATTACAGCAGAGGAAGCTCATGCTTTATGGGAAGAGTGCAGCTGAGTGTGCATTGCACACAGAGATGGCCTTTCCGGTTTGATCTCCATTGTTGCTATGTCTCATGGATTATTTTAACAAGTGTTCTGATATTTTAGGGTTTTCTTAAACTCCTGAATCAGGAGTCTAGGGATTACATGAGAATCTCAATTTTTCTGTAAAAGAAAAAAGAAGAGGAAAGGGTAATTTCTGATCCCTTTTGATTGTGGAGAAAAGTTTGAAAACGTGACCCTTAAAAGCTCAAGCATCAGAACACACCGATAAAAAGAATCTCATATTGATTATTTTTAATCATTATTTTGGGAAGCCTGACTCATGATTTGTGAATGCTTGGGGCTGGCTCTCTTGTATCCTAGGCAGGGTTTTCCAAGAGATTATTTGCAATGTGAAGGGTTTTGTTTTCCCCCAACTCTAATGCCAGTTGGTTAAATTTTACTAGTAGTTTCCAAATCTGCCTCATTGACTGTAAGTTGCGCCAGTCTTTTGGGGGGCTGGCTGGATCCTTCCCATTTATTTGACTGGGGAGACAGCCAAGCCAGAGTTTTGTTTCTGACAGTTTGCACATGTGTGTTAAATTGTCCGTTTTACGCTTCTCCCTAATAGCTTTGATTTATTCACTTTACTGCTTAATGAAGCATTAATGCCATGTATTTTTCTACATTGCCTTTTATGAATAGTAACCACAGATTACCTTTTTACTGCCACGTTTCTTGGAGAGGACACACGAATGACGATTGGAATCAAACAAGAGCCAAATATTAGGTCTGTGTGGGTAGGCCTCCATTGAAATAGACGACCTGCCCCTGGGCTGCCTCAGCTCACCTGGGCTCGCGGTGCTAAAAATTGGTGTATAGACATTTGGGCTTAGTTTGGAGATCTCCCTCGTGGGATCCCAGAGTCCAGTCTCCAACCTGAGCCAGAATGTCTACAGCAGCAGTTCTCAATCTTTTGCAGGTTGTGACACACTTGGTGACATATTGCGCACCTCCCCCGGGCCAAATCTAGCCATCTCCCTGGCTCTCTGTGACCCACTTACCACTGTGTGGTGACACCGTAACGTATCCCAACACAGTGGCTGAGAACCACCAATATACACTACAGGTAAACTGCCCAAGTCCTGTGAGACGGGCCAGTGACAGGTGTTTACTTGGTGTAGCACATCTTAGAGGCAAAGAATATCATTATCTAGTTGTTCTTTGTAATAACATAAAGCACCTACGTAAGACCATTTTCCTACAGGTGGCTAGCTAATGATCTGCAAGGTTAAAGATCCTTACATGCAGATGCAATTGTATCTTTCCTAAAGCAAAGAAAGATGGTGCTGTAGTCTTCTGTTGTTATAAAATAAAATTGGAAAAAACAGAAAATGAAAGGCCCAACACTGCAGTCCTCAAAGGACAAAACCATCTCTCTACAATGACACCTTTTTTGTTTGAGTTTCTCTGGTGTAAAACATCCAACTTATGCAAAGGCAGAAGCGACCTCACCTGTGTGTTACATCCCATCTAGCACTTGCTCGGTTTACTGCCAAAATACAATAATCTAGGTAAATAACCTTCTTGAGAATGCGCTTTAGTTACTGACACACATTTTACATGAAACAAACAAGGAGTCTTGTGGCATTTTTAAAGGCTAACAGATTTATTTATTGCATGAGCTTTTGTGGGAGAGATCCCACTTTACCAGATGCTTGATAAATACATTTGTTAGTCTTTAAGGGCACATCCACACTGGAGCCTTAGGTCAACTTAAGGATGGTTAAGTCGACCTAAATGCCACTGCGTCCACATTGGGCGCTTATTAAGTCGACTTAAGTGCTTCCTTAGGCTGACTTAACACCACCACTGAAGGTCGACTTAACGCTTAAGTCAATCTTATTAAGTCGACTTAAGCCAGCGTGGACAGGGAGTGCCCTTGTCGACCTAATTGGCCTCCAATATGGGACAGCTACCCACAATGCACCACTCCTCTGTCAACCTAGCACCTGCCAGTGTGGATGCTGGCAGTTGACTGGAGTTTTCAGTGTGGACTCTCTAAGTCGACTTAACAAGGTCATATTTAAGTCGACTTAAAGTTGACCTTGTTAAGTCGACTTAACAGAGCCTCCAGTGTAGACATACCCTAAAGTGCTACAGACTCCTTGTTTGTTTTGCTGAATTAGACTAACCTGGCTACCCCTCTGGAACTTCTCAACATTTTATGTGGCAGTAGATCTTGCTATTTTGCATGTTTGAAACTAGGGATGGCTGAACATTTTCCATCTAAACTCTTCATCAGCTGGAAATTTTGAGCTGTCATCAAAAATAATTCTGAAATATTTTTGACTGAAAACTGGTTGATTTTGGCTGGAAAATTTTGAGTTTTGGCATTTAGAAGGAAAGCTGAAGTTGTCCTCTGTTAAGCAATCCCATTTTCCAATCAGCTCTAGTTTAAACCTCATCAACCTGATTCTCCACAACCTTACATAGGTATCTATCAGCAGAAACACCAGTGAAACCAGCAGCCTTGCACTGATGTAAGCCAGTGAGAAAGAAATGAGCCATTAACTATGTGATAAATAAAACTGTTAGTCTTTAAAAGTGCCACAGGACTCTGTTTGTTTAGAACAGCCAAGGAGATTTAGTTGTCTTTTTGAGTACCCCAGGCAGCTTTGAAAATCCCAATATTTTTTCTGTTGTTTTTTGACAGAGTTCTCAATTATAAATACAGGAGCCAATTCTTCTCTTGCTTAGGCCTCTGTAAATCAGGCATATCTGCACTCTGCACTGAAGACAGTGAAAATGGATCACAGTCAAGCCTACTGTGCTAGATCTTCTCTCTTGTTTGGGGTTTTTTTTATAGGATACCTTTTGAGTATGTTGCTGTGGGTAGTTTTCCCAGATTGCACTCACCAGGATAAGTTGCAGCAGGTTTTAGTTAAACTAGATAATTGTTTTTAGTCTTTAAAAAGGATCAGTCTAGCTACTAAGTGTTGGATACAATCTCTGTATGATCTTCCTAGAATTTTTTCTTACAGGTTTTTAGAGATTCTTGCCTCAGTTTTCTTTCACTGGACTCTGGAGTTTTTCTGCTCATGAAGCCAGTGTTGCAGTGCGGTTACTATGCTTACAAGATTCAGCCCTAATATTCTTACCTGTACAAATGCTTTGCATCCTGTTTTTTCATCTGAGAAACTCTAGTCTCCACCTCCCAAAAAGCCCTTGTTTCCCATAAAAAAGATTGATCCCGCAGAACCTCCTGTTGCCAAAGGGTCCCCTTTCAAATAGTCTTTTACCAACCTTTACCAGTCCCAGAGTGTGAGATCTTGCAGTTAGTTCCTACCCTAAGGGGGACAGAAATGCTGTGGTATCCTTGACCTCTCACTGCAGTAACATACACATCTTTGAATTGTGCCCCTTTTCCTATTCAGTTCTCCGATCGCATGCGTCCAATATAAAGAGATGCGGGTTCTCTTTGCAGGTGTTTTGGTGCCTGCAGTACTTTACAGAGATGTCTTTCAGCAATGAAAAGAGTCCCACAGAGGAACAGCTTTTAAAATGACACCATTAGGTTGGAAGTCAAAGTGTGCAATATGGCTGGTTGCAGCAGGGAGCTATCAGCCAGGCTGGGCTAGTCCCTGCTACGGAGCCTTAATCAAAGGGAACAGGTTGGGGAGCCAGCTGAGTAAGGTGACAGATAAGGAGAAGCTGGGAGACTTATCAAGCCCCCAGGGGAGGAGGCTAGAGAGGAGGGGCAGGTAGCTGGGTCAGCGGAATCTGCAGGGAAGGAAGATCTGAGCACTCTCTGAACAAGGGCGAAACCTGTCAGGTGCCTAGACCGTGTGAAACAATGTATCTTGAAGGAGGTAGGCCATGCATTGTAAATTAAGGCCACTGCTGAAGCACAGCTATGTGGTCTGGATGTGGTTTGTGGAGGCTGAAGACTTGAGTGTCAGGGGCCTGGAGTGAAATTGACAGAATCCAAGAGCCATGACTTTGCTGGTTAGAATACACACAGAGGAAGAATGAAACCTGGAAACGATAGCTTGGCAAGAGCGGGTGGTAGGAAAACAGAGGAAGCAGTGAATGGATCGCATCAAAGAAGGTGGTAAGCACGCGTTGCCTGGGACTGAAAAAGATGGCAGAACCTTGGGCGAAGGGGAAGAAGAAACAGAGATCTGTAGTGAGGGTTACATTTGGAACAAAATCTTCACTGGCAGATAAGCAGTCTGTGTAGAGGTAGTAGGTTGACGCTGTCGTCATACACAAGTCAGGGTATATCTGTACTTGAGCAAAGATGTGCAGAATAATATTCTTAGCAGTGGATAAACAGGTTCTAGGCAAGAAACATTAAGCTGAGGGTCATCCATAACTGGAAGACACCCCAACCCCAGACCTCCTCCTGGTAGCTTCATATGTGCATTGAACGGGAAAGGACAAGAGAGTTCCCAGCGAGAAGAACAACTGCTAAGCTCAACACTTTGGCTGCATCTAGACTGGTAAATTAAGTCTACTTAAGCTTGCTTAATTTACCCTGTGTCTACACTACAGTTTCCTTAAGTCGACTTAAGGAAAATAAAGTCGACTTAATGAAAATTAAGTCGACTTTATAACACCATCTTCCTATTAGACCTAAGGCTTAAATTGACTCCCTAGAGTCGACTTAAGCCAGTGTAGATGTGGGGTAGCCCTAAGTCGACTTAGGGCTACCCCAGGGCTACACCAATGCCCTCCCTGCTGGGGGAGGCACAGGGGGAGCCAGGCATGCCCCCCACAGGGCAGGGCAGACCCCTGCCCACCCTGCCCCTATGCCCTGCCAGGGTCCCTGACCACCTTTGCCCCATTGTACCTAGGTACAATGGGGCAAAGGCTGAGCCCCTTGGCATTGGGCAAGGGGTGCCCCCCTGCCCCTGTGGACCTCCCCTAGGTCCCCCTAAGCCCCTAGAAGTCAACCTAGGCATCCAGTGTGGACGCTCTAGGTTGACTTTTTAAGTTCCCCTTTAAGTTGACTTTAAGTGTAGACACACTAAGTTGACTCAACTAAGTCAACTTAAAGTCAACTTAGTTAAGTCAACTTACTTAAAGTCGACTTAAATTAACAAGTGTAGACATAGCCTTTGGGTCTTGACAAGAGAGAGCATTTACAAGCAACGCCACCTGGTCCTCCCCATTCCCCAGACAGGGCAGCAGCATCTCATGAACACCGTTATCCTAAGCAATTAATAGCTTTAATAATATTCGCATGGATACTTGATTTTTTGAGTCCGTTGCTAGAAGGTTATCAGCCCTCCACACTCGTGCCATCTGTTTGCCCAACCTGACGAAGGACCAAGGATACTGTGAGAATGGTCTTGGCATAGATAATATTTTCCTCACAAGGAGGAAAAGAAACAGGAATGGCTAGATTGTCAGTCAAGTTTTATGAGCATAGAGAAAGCCAGAGTTGCTTTAACTCTGGGCCAGCACTTCCCCCGGCCTTCACCAGACAGAACGTAAACCCAGAGCACAGATTGTGGTACAGTTTCCCCACCACCTCCAGTAACCTAGGGAACCCTCCTGGCCAAAACTCAGGTAGAGGTGACGTAGCACTTATTATCCAAGCAGGTTTCAGTGACACAAGCATGGTGCTAACCTTCGGGACCAATGACGCTCGTATGCTCAGCATAAGCTATTAATCCTTGATATTCCAGCCTCCAGAGAGACGGGGCAGTGAAAATGCTTCAAATTTGGCTCATATTTCTTTTATTCTTTTGGCTACCATCATTGCCTTTCTGGTCTGCCCACCCTCAGAACACAAAAGAAGAGTATGTATAGAGAGGGAGAGAAAAGATTTGAGACGATTCTGTCACTTTTTATGCACTGTTGTTAATATTTTCCCTGTCCCACCACTTCTGTTTTGGTGTCCCTGTTAAATACACACTGGTTTAAAATTGTTAAGGAAGTTGTATGGGAAGAGCTGACTGATCAGAAAGTCTTGCTGCCAGTTAAGCATTTATTGTATTCAAAATCCCAATTCTTTGTTGTAGTTAAACTCAGCTGCTGATGTGTCTTTACAAATGATTAAAACCAAGATTTTTTTAAAAACAATCTTCCAATTCCCAAAGGGAAATAATAATGGATGCACTCAGCTAGGAGAGGTTCAGGAAAAGCCTAGAATTAGATTTATCTTCAATTTTTATAGACTTTATGTGTTTACATTGAAAAGAAATAGCCATTTATGAGAAATATAAGAAATAGCATTTACACAGAAAAGAAATAATCACATCTATGTCTGGCTCCAAATTTCTTGATTACCAGCAATGCTACCTAGAAATACATTCACGCTTTCTGTACAAAAGGAAATTCTGTGGATACCGTAGAACCGCACAAATAAAAACCAGACTCATTCATTTCATTTAGAGCAATTCAAATTCCTGGAACTGCATCTTGAGCGAGTTCATCATTCCTTTACACAGTCTGGACACTGTAAGGATGCATCTACGCTGGCAACTTAGGTCGACCTAAGGGGGCTTAAGTCGACCTAAACAAAGCTGTGTCCACAGTGGGCTTTTCTTAAATTGACTTAAGCATTTCCTTAAGTCGACAATATCACCTCATTTTAGGTCAACCTAAGCTTAAATTGACTCCTTAAGTCAACTTGAAGCCAGTGTGGATGGGGATTAGTGCCTAAATTGACCTTATTAAGTCGACTTAATAAGGTCAACAAGGAGCTATGTCTACACTAGAAAAGTTGTCGACTTTAAGTCGACTTAATAAGGT
>ML685765.1:31500485-31521462 GCA_007922175.1 Pelusios castaneus | reverse complement strand
ATGTCTACACTAGAAAAGTTGTCGACTTTAAGTCGACTTAATAAGGTTGGCTTTAAGTCGACTTAAAGTTGACCTTATTAAATTGACTTAACAAAGTTGACTTAACTTTTCTAGTGTAGACATAGCCTAAGAGAGGGAGAAATCTTCACATCCCATGGGCAGCCTCTTCTTTCTGTTTACATTCGAACTCTCTTTTGAACTCATGCAGTAACAAAATATGTCCCTAAAGAAAACCCCACAACACACAAAGAATTCAGTGTTTTGGTTTATTTCAGTGACCACAAAATACCACCCATCCAAAAAATGTGTGTGCCTCCATATTTTGACCTTACCTTTCCTAGACTGTCAACGTTCTGATGGGGAATTCGGTTATCATTACACACTGTTTTTTTTCTCTTTGGCTGGGTTAGTTACAAACTTCCTGGGAGCTCTGCACTTTGCAATACCCAGACTGGGTTAGACGGGCACTTGGATTAAATGACTATATGGGGAATAAAGGGAAGGAAGAAATTATTTTACACCTTGGCTACCTCTTTCTTGGGTCTGGCTGCAAAGGGCGAAAAGGGCATCGTGCCTCTATTTGCCACGTCACCCAGGATGTGGACAGGGAAGAGCTGGAGCCTTCGTTTGCTCTCAGCCTGCTGCTCTGGGGAGCTGAGCCACTGCAAGGGCTAGGATGGACCAGCAGCACTACTGACCCTTCCCAAGAGCCTGGGAAAAAGGGAAGAGAGCTGAGCCTCCGAGGGTGTCTCTGAAGCACAGTGTTTTTCCCCTCATCCCTTGCTGGGGGCTGCACTTAAAGGCACAGCTAACTCAATGAGCAAAAATGCAAGACTGGTCTGAGACAGGGCTGGGCATGGAGATCAGATCTAGTCCTGAACATCTCCAGACTCTGGCTATGATTCAGTGAAGACCACCCCAATGCCGGCAGATGCGTGTATTTACCAGACCTTTTTCTTAAGCAAACAACAGAGCCGCAACGATCACCCATTTGCAGTGTGTTCTGTCTACCTGTGAGAGCATCCTTTCAGCTAGGAGAGATCTCGCGTTAATCCTTCCAGATGGCTTCCTGCTCAGCTGGACATTGGCCTGCTTTCCCCCTGGAGCTCTGCAACAGCCTCCATTCCCAGAGGAAGAGGGAACTGGCCCCACCAATCAGCCTTTTCTGGCAAAGCAGCCTGCCTTCTGGAAGGTGTAGAAAGGATTTTCCTGGGAAGAACGCTGCCTTGGGGATCAGGCACCTGGCTCACCAAACGACAATTTATACGGCCTTGGGAAACTCACTTAACCCATCCCATCTCTGTTTCCCATCTGTAAAATGAGGCTAATACTTCTTTACTTGACAGGGGAGTTGTGAGGGTAAAACCCATTGATGATTTTGTGGCATTCAGACATTATTGCAAGCAGGGCCATATCAGCACCCAGCTGGACAGGAATCCTGTCTGTCAGAACAGTGACCCAGGGTTTGCAGAGAGGTGTTTGAGAGTGCGAGGGTGCAAGGAGGATGTTTGGAAGATCTTTCTTTTGCTGCGCCTGATCCCTGTCCTGTCAGGTCTGGTGACTTGCTCATGCATGGCCTAAGTGAAAATAGTGTTGTCTCCTTCATTCCTTTGCTTAGTGAGGACAGAGAGTGGCTGACTCTGCAACTATGTAAAATGAATTTGGCACCCAAACGGGTTAAACCTCTTTGCAGGCTGGGGGTGGGCGGCGGAGCAGAAACAGACATCTTCCTCCAGACTTCTGCAGCTGTGACCTCTGATCCCTAAACAACTCTTCTTAAAAATAGCTCTGCTCCAGGTCGGCCAGCAGTCTGCTGACACTCCACCCTGCTGGGAAGCCGGGGTCAAGGTCTGAGCTTGGGCCCTTCTCCTAACAAAGACTCAACGCATGTGTCGGGATAGCTGTCCTTCTGCCTTAAGGGGGTTGACAGGTAATGGGGGGAGCTAAGCTATAAGAGCTCTGGAAATGCAAAGCGCCCTCCTCTTTTGCTGACTTCAGAGAGAGTTGGCGTGCTCAGAATCGCTCAGGATGGGACACAGCGAGCAGGACCCTGAGTCCTTCCCTGATATGTGATTTGGGAGATGCTGGTGGTCCTGGTAAGCAGTAGGAGGAAGGAAGGAGCATACCCCCATAACCAATGGGGAGGGGCAGGGGAGTTCTGTATAATTAGGGGGGTACACAACATTCTTTCCTGGAGGCCAGAAAAGGGCTGTGTTGGACAGACATAACGCTCAGCGGATGGATGAATGAAATGCTATGCCTTCCTCATACCACCTCATTTCCAATATCTGATGTTCTCCTGGCAAGTCCAGAGAGCCTCCAGCAGGAGCTGGGTGTCTGGGGAAGCCCTAAATTGGGGTGGAGAACTAGAAAAATAAGTTCTTAGCAGTTTGCTACAGAGGTGGTATTGTAAGACTAAAAACACCTTGAAACGGGTTTCCTGACTCGTACTCGTAACGATTAGATTTCGCGGTGTTTTACACAGGAGGTCAGCGCCATTGCGGTAAAGGTTTCCTCCTCCCCACCTGAACTGACGGGATCCATTCTTTTTTCTACACCAGGGCTCTGTGACACCTTCAATATTGACACTAAAAGACCCAAAATCATACCAGGCTCGAAAGCAGCTTACTTCGGCTACACCGTGCAGCAGCATGAAGTTTCTGGGAAGAAATGGTAAGTGAGCGCTTTGATCATTGTGGTCTGTCAAGACGAAAGGGAGCCATTCCCTTAAACCAGTCCATGCAAAATGCTGTACGTTCTCTCCATCTCACTAAAGTCCTGGTATCAGAGAAGACAACCATGAGGCTTTCTGTTCCCAGGGCAACTAAGAGACAAAAATATACTGGAATTGGAAAAGGTACAGAGAAAGGCAACTAAAATGATTGGGGAATGGAAAAGCTTCCATAGAAGAAAAATGAAGAGTGGGACTTTTCAGCTTGGAAAAGAGGCGACTGGGCAGGATAGGATAGAGGGCTATACAATGTGGAGAAAGGAAATAAGGAAGTGCTGTGTGCTCGTTCTCAGAACACAAGAACTAGGAGTTGCAATGGAATTAGTAGGCAGCGAGTTTAAAACAAACACAAGGAAGTGTTTCTTCACACAACACACAGCCAAACTGCAATACTCCTTGCTAGAGGATGCTATGAAGGCTATAACAAAAAAGAACCAGATATGTTCATGGAGGATCGGTGCAACAATGACCATTAGCCAGATTAGGCAGGAGTTGTTGTTTGCCAGAAGCTGGGAATGGGCGATGGGATGGATCTGTTCATTCCCTCTGAAGCAACTGTCAGAGCCAGGATACTGGGCTTGGTGAAGCATTGGTTTGACTCGGTGTGGCCATTCTTCTTTTCTTACACTGATGTAAATCCATGAGAATCGCACTTACGTCAGTGGAGCACCTCCAGATTTACACAGTGGCTGCTGAGAGCCGAAACTGTGGCTAAATCTGTGGCTTTTAAATAGAAGGCATTCCCTCAGGTGAGTGGCATGTTTAGTCTCTGTGTTTGAAAAAGCTGTGTCTGGGCTCAGACAAAGGCCTAGGAGTTGAAGGAGTTATTCCCAGCTTTGTACAGTCCCACCCTGTGCCGTCTCAGCTACAATTTCCACCTTTGTGAAATGGGGTTGATGGTAAGACTGTGCACCCAGGACAGAAGTCTGTCATGAGGCTTTGTTCTTTAAAGCATGAGAAGACCTTGACTTCCATCTGAGGAGCTTGACGTGTGATTGCCAGGAGAGGTTCTGTCAGAGAGAGATCTTGTGTAGAGTTTCCAGGCTCTGTTTTGGCTCTGCAGTGTACGGCTGGTTCCGTTCCCACGACCATTACCTTCAATCTCACTCCGGGTGGATTCACACCTCCTGGGGTTCAGTTTGTGGTTTGGAGTCTGGGACTCAGGGCAAAATTCAGTTGAAACCTTCCTGGCTTTTGGTCCAAACCATTAAGTTTTACCTGGTTTCCACCCAAGTGCACAACATAGGTCAGGTTACTTTTGGTAGGCTACGAAAGATGATGCGTGGGTGAATTTTTCTCTGTATGAAAGTTTCACTCCTAGCCAGTAAGTTACCCAAGGGGAGAAAACATGAGCACGGCCTAGGATTATGTGATTATTCACCAGATGTTAGAGACATCACTTAGTGCATTGTTGAAAGGCACTCAGACATACAGCGATGAGGGTGGTAGGAGAACCTATTACGGGCCCCAAAACTCAGAGTTAAGTCTGCCCACTGCTGCCTATTGCTCTCCCAGCGTGGTGGACTCTAAGTCTCTTAAAAAAAAAAAAGGAAATGAAGAGTTTATGGTAAAGGTATCCTTCTCCTGCCCCCAATCTCCCAACTCCCTCTGCCATGTTCACCCATTCTCCCACCCCTCCTATCACTTCCCTTAATCCCCTTTTCTACATGTCCTTATTTATCCCACTCCCCTCACTGTAGCCCCAAACCTCTTTCTCTTTCCCTCCCTGCAATCTTCTGATTGTCACACAACCGTATTGCTCCAACACCCCCACATATTCCCCCTCAGTGCTCTGACCCTCCCACCCACACCTCAGATTCCGTTGGCTTCCACCAAAAATGATAAGACTGACCATGTTAGGAATAGCTCATGTTGGTGGGGACAGGGTTGGGGGGCAGATATCTATGTACCAAGCCACTGGGGACTTGCTTTCCTTTGATCGCGCCGTCCCATTGTCCAGGAAACATGATTGCATTGTCCTAACTGCTTACTAGAGTTTTTCTGTTTATCTGGATTGATTTTAAGGTTAATTTCCTTGACAATATTTCTAAAGTGAAATCTGAGTCTACACGTGTCTTTTACGATATCGCTCTTCTCCCATGCCTCCTTCAGTCACCTGGTTTCTGTGAAAACAGACTGCCTGGGAACTCTTAGTTCAGCAGAGTCCTCATCACCCTTTCAGTAAACCAGAAAGGGGCTGCGCATTAAATGAGATAAAACCTGAGAGACTGCAATCAGCTTGCGGAGGATCAGAGCCCCGGGTATATGCAACACACACCCTGGCCCCAAATTAGTAAAAGGAAGAGATGATTTTGTAAAAGACTGGGGTTTTGCGGAGGAATAGGGGTCTGTGTTTCAAGACCCCCCTCGCTCGAATGACACCAAATTTGGATCACTATCCAGCACTGCCATGAAGTACATCCATTTCAAGACAGCCCGGGTCAGCATGTGAGTTTTAGAGCATTTATAATAGCCCACATCCAAACCGCAAATGACTCTCAACCTTAACCAAAGCAGAGCTAATGCTCTGCTATTCTGTAGAATAGACTAGACCAGAGAGCCTGTCCTCCTGCTGCTTCCTGGGACATCCGGCAACGCTCTGTGCGCATCTCTGAGATGCTGCGCTCTCGTCCGCATTTTGCCGGTGCCCACACCCAAGAGAATCACAGTCGACGTGCGCGTATGGGCTTGGGCGGCCGGTGGTTTGTGTAGGAAGTTGGCAGGGTGTGGTGGGGAGCTGTGTAGTGACTCGTTAAAGAGCCAAGACTTTGGCTCAGTCATTTCTCTGTGTGAGAGTGACTTTGGGCATGCTCCTGCATTGGATTTCGCTGCCTTAGTCTGAGAGGATTGCTCTGATGATTAAGATGAAATCTACGAGAAGAAAAAAGTCCTTCCAGTGGCCCCAGATAATCGGGAGAATGATCTGGCTCATAGTTTTAAAGGCACATACACGCTCTCCCCTGCAGTGTGGCCTCACATGGCGGAGAGTTGGCGTAGTGGCTTTTATGCCTCCCCCGCTCACGGCTAGTCTCATGTTCTGCCAGTCCCTCGCCCTGCTGCAGTCTGGCTCGGTGGCTTCTTTTAGTTGTGAGTTAATGAGAGGTTCTGATTTAACCTTGGATTCCCCAGCTCTTGTCATCACAGCCTTAACATATTTAGATGCAGTTTCTTTTCGGTTTAATTTAAGGTTAGTGATCTGCCCAGACATGATGTACTGTGGTGAATGACGGGTTTACAGCTGGATCTGTGCCCTGATTGCCCTAAGGCCAAGGCATGGCGTGTTTTTCCCAGATTGTCTCATATACTACTTCAGCGACAGCCTTAACTGCTGGGAGATAGAAACTTAGAAGAGTGTTTCCCAATGAATGTGCCACCGCACAGGCCTGTGCAGGTGTGCCGTGGAATTTTTTTTTAAAACTACTCAGAGTTCTGGATTGGCTCATGAATATTCATGAGTTCATTTGGAGACTATCTGGTGGTGTGCCTCAAAATAATTAAAGGTATCAAAGTATGTTGCAGCAGAGGAAAGGTTGGGAACCATAGTCACAAAAGACCCAGCCACAGGAATAAAGCGCTGAGGCAGAGTTCAAGGAAGCCGCCCATGACTCCTGAACTGCTAGCTTGATTCTTCTGAGAGATTTGCAGTAAAATAAAGCATTGGTGTTTCTGCACTCTGTCCTACAGGAGACCCCTATAGGGGGAGATTGAATTAAGGGATTCATAAAACGTAGATTGACAGAATAATGCTCAATGTTCCTACAAGAGTCTGAATTTAGGGACTGGTCTGAAAGGAGAATGGTAGCACTGATATATGTTCACGGTTGCCGATTTGAAAAGGAAAGTATAGGTATTTAAAGGTGCCCTGTCAACTTAAAAATCTTGGCTGAGACTTTCAAAACCACATGCCTGTATTTAAGAGTGAGGGGTTTTCCCACTGCTTACTTGGGACCATCAGGATTCCTCAAATCACAACTGGCCCTAAGCCTACATTTTCCAAAATGATGAGTGATTTTTTTTCTTGGTGCTTTCCTTGAGGCTCTTGATGGGGGTGTGGTTTTCAGAAGGTGGGGGCTCAGCATTCTCTGGAAACCAGGCCCCAAATCACTTTTGGATTAAGCACCAAGTCTTAATCAAGGCACCCAATTAAATGGCCTGACTTTTCAGCTGGTCCATGTACCCCCAGCTCACATTAACTTTAACTGGATTTGTGGCTGTTGAGCATCTCTGTCAAAGGGAAACTACATCCTTCCCAGGAGGCCTGGAATCCTGCTTTCCTCCTCCTTTCAACCACTTAATCTATTTTGAAAAGATGGATGAAATCCTCTTGCTTTATGGCATCGATGTTTGGAGACTTGGGGCAGATACGTCTATTACAGACATTCCAAGTGCTAGATCTAAAGAGCCCATCTACAGCATGTCTGCCGGCAAAATCCCAGGCAAACAACAAAATAAAGAAATGAGAATCCCCACCTATTTCTGCTTACTAAGAATCGATGAGTGAAACGTTGAACTCTTTGGCTTAGGAGCCAACGATCTAGAAGAAGAACCTGCTAAATCGACCCCCACTGTTATTCAGCATGACTATTAATCATTAAAATCTTTTAAAAATTAAACACATGGGAAAAGAATAAACGGTATTCCCCAAATGGCACCCTATTGGTATTTCACTGACATTTGCAATTGTTTGCGTGATTTCTTCTGCCCTGGAGCAACCAGCAAAACTTCTGCTGAGCTGAATCATAGTTACCACTCCTTTTCTGAAGCTGCCCTGATACTTAGAGCTGTCACAATTTCAGCCTGTGGATTATCTGTGTATTGCATTCTGTGCTTATTCATTGGTTGCTGTGTGGCTGGATATTTAAGTCGCATGGTATTGTTTCTCATCCCTGACTGGATGGCTGAAAGGTTTTAAACAGGCAACTAGCAACTTCCAGGGCAAAGAGTGGACACTTAAATCCAGACTCAGCTCTCCTTATTTGGACGTCCGGGTTGGTAATTGCCACAAGATAGGCTTTTTCCAACACTTTTGAGAAGAAAAGGCCCTCTGCATGAATGCTTAGGGGACAATTGATAAAAAGAGGAGCAAGCCTGACTCAATCAAATGAATAATTTCCTGACTATTCATCTGGCTTATCAAGGGACAGGCAGAAATTGGCCATATTATAGTAACATTTTCGCTGCACAGCACCTTCCTGTAGAACTTTGGTTCAACACATGAATAGCTTCTTTTCTGTCTTGATTCAAAATGCCACAGCCATGTACGTTAGATCATACAGTTAGGCTTGGATCAGAATTTCCTTATGATTGGAGTGTCCCAAATCCAAATCTTTCTCCTCCTGCCAATCTCTAATCGAGCTGGAGCTGAGTAGGAATCACAGGGTAAGGCATATTTATCCCATTTCATCTCCTGCTATAGGTGAGCCAGCAATTCTAATAAAACTTCCACCCTTAATCAATCTCTGGCAGGCTAAAGCAGAAATTTCTGCCTGCTAATGTAGTATATCTCTGGCAATGCTGATCTTTAATCATGATTAAAGTCTTCAATTTGATTTACTTCCACATGATACATGGCTAGTAATTGCAGCTCTTGACTGGTCCTGATTACAATACTCAGTCACCACTGAGTATACCGTGAACACCTTTGCAACAGACAGAGCAAGTGCTTTGTTTCTAAAAGGGCTAGAAATCTGATTTATGTTGGCCTGAAGTAAGATATTTATGTATTGCCATTTGAGGTAAACTAACGGAAGTTGTGCCAGCCACTTTGCGGGGTACGTGGTGGGTGAGAGCTGTAATGAAGTATATTTTCTGTATCACGATCTTCCTCGCTGGAGACCATCACAATATTCACAGGTTCCTAGATTTATTTTTTTTAAAGCCAGAAGGAACCATCATGATTAGCTAGTGTGACCTCCTGCAGAGCAGAGACCACGGAACGTCACCCCCTGATGTCTCTTAGAGTCATCTAGAGTGTGTCAATTTCGAAGAAGGTCCAGCCTCTATTTGAAGATTTCATGGAATGGGGAATTGTCTGTATCCCTCGGTGTGTCCTGGGCCATTTGACAAGCCAACTGGATCCTCAGCCACAGTGGGTTGTAGCCAGGAGGGGAAGCCAGAGTCCTGGCACTCCTTAAGCATATGCCTGCGCATCTAGCAGAGGCCAGAGATGAGTATATTTCATGCTTACCCACTGCTGCTCAGCATATTCTTTGCCGTGAGGCTGGCATCTGCCCTGAACAGATAGAATGCATCAGCAGGTGCTACATCTGATTTCCCGCACTCCTGTGGCTTGGCCCCTGTGGTTGTTTGAAGGTGTTAGCTGCTATTTGGTGAAATGTAGATGCTGCCCTCCCTGGCAGAACATGCATTATTTCATTTTCCTTCTAAAGCAGAGGGCAATGCATTCTACACCACTCTGAATCTTTAAACCTGTGGGAGACTGTGCCTGATGTAGAAGAAGATCAAGTCTTGGGATTAGATAAGAAGGAGGAAATAAGATGCTTTTCCTTTAATTTCCTCCTCTTTTTGGCTTTGGACGCAGTCCTTTTCTGAAAATCTTCAATTTGATCTTAAAAGTACACGTGAGAAACATCCCCTAGACTAGCGGATTGTGCTGTAATAGACAACGCAGGCAAGTGTGTGGAAATCCAGATGTGAATTAGCTACGCAAGCCAACTGCTCTAAGCCGATTTGCCATATTGCTCCTCAAACAAAGTTCTTCTCCTCTGAATGTTATTTTAACTTTAAAATCTCTTCTGCAAGTGAGATCCTGGCATATTGGGAAGAAAACGAGGTGCAGTCCTCTTCAGACAGTAACAGCTTGAAAGGGGAATCCCTTCTGCAAGAGAAGTCAGAGAGAAATTTCCTCCATTCTGCCGCTGGACATATGTCCTCCTTGCTGTAAAGGTCAAATTCTATCTCACAAAGTCATTTGTGCCTAAGTTACATACACACTGCACTGAGCATGTGGCTGGTGAGTCCTGTTTTGTAATCTTCCTGCCCATTGGTACCATCTCATCACACATCTCTCCATCTCCCTCCCTTGCCAGGTGAGCAGGGCTCTGAGGAGGTGTGTGACTGAGGCAGGAGAGGAGGAGTTGTGCTCAAGGGATGAGAGGTGACTGGGGCGGGACAGGGAGGCCATCATTACTTCTCCCCATCACAGCCTGTTCTGAGCGTTCCTCCAAGCTCTTCCCACTCACCCCCGTCGGTGAAGGCCAGTTAGTGCAAGTAACTGGACATTGAGTGTCCAGTCAGCATTGCTGCTAGACACTGCCACGTCCCCTTTTCAACTGGACTTTCTGGTTCAAAACCAGACATCTGGCAACCCAAAGAGGCCGGCCTCCGCAGGCCACTTGCATGCTGAGGCTGCCTGGAGATTAACCCTGCTGTAGGCCCTGAGTCCAGACCGCTGGCCCCTGAGAATTTCAGTTTCTCTGCACCTGTTTCTGGTTCAGTCTGGGCCTAGAACATTTGTGGTCCCTGTCTTTGAGCAATGAACGGTTGATTATGTCCGTATACAGTTCTTGATTAACTAATAGACTGTTGATGGGTTACAAATAACCAAGGCTCCTGAGGTGAGGAATGCTGTCCGAAGGGAAAGTAGACCTGGAAAGAATCTAGTGCTAAAATTAGTCCAGTCGAGTTCACTCAATAAATTCTATCCAGTATCGGCTAGCACACTTACCAACCTGGCAAAGGTTTTAGCTTCAACATCTACCTGGGACCATGGCAAAGTCATTAAATTGGTCCCCATACATAACGATATTGATTACATGATTCCTCCACACTTACTTACCTCTCAGGGGTGATTTTTTGGACCTCATTTTGAACCTTTAACCCCGCACACTTGTCCCAGTATTTTTTTAAATCATTTTCCCCCTGTAATCAATTGAATCCGAGGCCTATGATTCCTCCTCTTAGGCTGCGGGAGAGGTCTTTTGCAGTGGGCTTGGGCCCGCCTATATCCTGGTTTTGAAATAATAAGGGAGATAGTTACCTGCTTCACACCTTACTTAGCTACTTCCCAGCGTGTGGTGGTGACTGCAGCATTCGGGAGATATAAAGAGACATATATTTTTACTAATGCTTCCAGGCCATCACCTATAGCACCATGAAGGGATTTTCACCTAATGTATACTATGGTTCAGTAAAGCTACTCCGTGTTTTTCAAGCCAACATCCAGTTTATTCTTCTTTCCATGTCTTTGCATGAATAAAAATGGATATTCTGAGGCAAGATAAATATGCTAAGGTATTTTTATTAACCCCTTCCGCCCTCCCAAAAAACCCACCATGAGTCACTCTGGTTAAAATATAAATCACTAACCAAACAAAATGGCTGTTGTATAAAACTGACAGACGTACGGTGCAAAGGAACTCTGTGACGTGGTTGATAATGATGGTGTAGAACCTCAGTCAGTTCCACTGAATCAGAAACTGGTAGGAGGCAGATGAAATCAAAATGATAAAATGAAGCCACAGTTTGCTGGTGAGACGGAAACCAGACAACCGTTCCTGAAAGATGACCTCCAAAAAATTCCATGGGAACTGCTAAAAGGCAAAGGCGTGCCAGGGAACAAAATGACAACCTCAGAATTGCAAGAGTGTCTAGAGCAATTGCTATAACAACACTCTCAAAAAACGTTGCTGCCAAATACCAGATGTGGAATCCGAGTACTTTGCCACCTCCACCAGTTTCTAAATATTTTAATGCTGCTTTTGGCCAGTTGGATACTTTTTGGAGAATTTCTAACCTTATTATGTGCATATATATATAATATGCACACACACACATCTAGGTGTGTGTTTGTGTAAATATATAAAATGTATTTTTGGTCAGGACTATTTTCTTAGAGCAGGGAGCCAGATATTACACATCTTTGGGGTTATAACCATAACCCCCCACAGTGGAAAGTTTGAGAGGAAAGGCTCCTGCATACAAACCACTTGGGGCAGGGGGAGAATAGCATGATTTGTAATGCTTGAAAAGATGATCAGTTTGTGGGAACAAGTTTCTCTGCTTATCGTCCTTTCAGATCAGCAAATTAACGTCAAGTGTTTCCTCTTCTAAGCTTGGCTCCTTTTTAAGAAATCCAATATATTTTCATTGACTGCATGAATGGAATAAATAGCAGTCAGCTATCAAAACCAATAGACTCATGTAATATAATTTTGCACAGTAGTAATGGCTGAACTAACACAAGATTGTGGAACGGCCCAGCTTGCAAGCTGGGCTCATAGTCGGTGGTGCTGGCTCAACAGAAATACCCAGAAATAGGTCACAGGGAGCCCTCACTTACACTTAGAAAACTCCATCGAAATCATTGGGGGGGTGGAGCACGGGTTGCTTTCTCTAGTTTTCAGCTGAATGAAGCAGAGTTTCAAGGACAAGAATTTCATTCACACACCTTCCCTGCCCCCAGCATTGCACGCACGCACACACACACACACACCCCTTGCCTCCTGCACACATACAGATGCACCTCTTCTCTCCTCTCCCATCCCACATAGAGATTCACACACACCCTCCTCCTGCCCCCAACGCACGCACGCACATCCCCACCACTCACAAATTTGGAGACACACTTCCCCCAGCCCTAGTACACACAAAGAAACACACCTCTGTACCTCCCCTTCCCCAAGGGACACACACAGCTTTGAGCCAAATGCAGACTTGGCCTTTTGGAGTTTCAGAAAAAAAGTTCCTAAAGGTCCACCTGGAAGGGAAAGAAAATGGGGGAAATCCTGTTTATCCACAGCTCCGGACTGAAGCCAAGGGGTGCACTGTGAAGTGTGGGTGCCAGAATCCTTTGCTGAACAGCATTGTCCGTAATGTAGTTACATACAATTTACATAAGCAGGAATGTGGTCCAGCGGGTGAAATTTTCTTTTATGGGGAGCCCAAATATGAGCTAGGCACCACATCAGCCCCCTCCACCCACCTCTTACATCTGGTTCTGAAGGCTAAAGCGAGGAGTCCTCCTTGAGGGGTGAATCAAATCCTAATGTTTTTTTGAAACTTTCAGTGACTCAGAGAGTAAAAAATAAAATTATTGTGGGCTGAAGGAAATGTTTCATGGATGCCAAAAGGAAACACTTGTTTTGATTTCAAGCATTTGTTTACATTTCATCTTTTTATACAAAATTAAAGGAAAGGTTTGAAATGAAAATCAGTTTCAAAATGAAACAATTCAATTCAAAATGTCCCAGTGAAACGCTTTGATTTTTTGGTTTTTTCCCCGTGACCAAAACAATCTGGCAAAATCAACACAAATTAAAATGTTTTGGTGTTGCCAAATTTGCATTTTTCATTTAAAAAAAAAATCATCTTGCAGAATTTCACCCAGTTTTAACATAGAGGCTCTGCCATGGTCAGACTTCTATTGTGCCAGGTGCTGTACAAATGCAGAAATGTACAAATTCCCTGCCCCAAAGCACTTGTCACGTAACCAGGCGAGGGTGAGAAAGAGAAACAGACATTTGAAAGCGGCATAAAGTGGCATTTCCCCATCACAAAGTAGGGTAGGACCAGAACTTGAACCCTGGGTTTCAGGGGCCCTGATCTGCCATCTCCACTGTGCTCCTTCTAGTGGTCCATTGCGTGATGCTTAATATAACCTGGAATGAGGATTCCGGAGCAGGGTTGATGCAGCCTACAAATTAACTGTTTTATTTCCTACATGTCTGTCTTCTCTTCCTCTCCCCTCATTCCTTCAGCTTTTTTCTCCTTTCATCCTCTGTCCATCTTCACATTCCTTGTTTTCCTTGGAGAGAGGCACAGGAGATATGCTCCCTCTGTGCCAGGGTTTTCTGGCATCATCTTTCCAGCGAGTGCCTCCCCAGCCTTCCTTTCGCACAGATGCCTTGTCAAAAAAAGCCCCCAAAACCTTAACGAGAGGCTTGGCTGTGGGGTGTTTCAAATGAATCCATTTGTCTCTCATGTCTCATCTCAAAATGTGACACCTAGCATTGCCGCGCAGGCTCTACAAAGAGACGCAGCCTTTCGGCCAGACAGGTTATACGGTGCAGTGATCGCTCAAATGTGTTTCTTTAATTTAAGGCGAGCCAGGGCTGATTAGATTACCATGGCTTCATATAGCTACTGCTTGTCTCAGTCCAAGGGAATGCCAGACACAACTTTCCGCTTTGAGACAGACAGACACACACACACACACACAGAGCATGTATTCTGATGGGGTATTTTAGCTACTCTACACAGTAAATTAAATTAACTGGTGTTAAGGGTTTGCTGTAACTGGCTTTACACCATCTCTCCTTCCCTCCAAAGCATGCTGCCTTCCAGCCATCCCAGCAGCGCAGTCTCTCAGGGCCTTTTCTAACTGGTAAAACTGAGTAGATCCCTTAAGAAGCTGAAGTTGCTCTCGGGTGGGTTCAGCCCTGTGTCAGCTCCAGGAAGGGGGAAGGAAGGGTCGTACGTCTCCTGGAGATGGTCCCGGCTTCTCAGCTGCACATCGGAGTGGCTAGCTCCCTTTGACGGTGTATTGCCCCAGCGTTACACATCGCCTGCTCACGCCCCAGAGCTTTTGGTGTGTGGTAGAGGGCGGCATCGTGATGGCAGGTTTATATTCCCATAGGTAAATGTCAGTAATTGTTGGAGTTTCCCATCCAAATGGACAGAAAAGGGCCATTAAAGCATCTACGTGGCGCTTGCGGCAAACTGGTGCCATCTTTCGCCCTCCTTTCCAGCCGGCACACAATAAGCAATTGTTACACAATAGTCTGATTAGGAGCCATAGGAGGGGCTTCTACATCCGGAGTTCATTGTGGCTTATTGAGCCGCGTAACTAACTCTGAAAGCAGAGCAAGTAGTGTTGGGTTATTTGACACTTTTCTGTGTCAAGACAAACTTTGCGAAGATGTTGGGGGCGGGAGAATGGATTAAAGGCTCCTTAGAACTAAGCCTCAGTCACTATCCATAAAGACGACACAGCTGAAGCCTTCCGGCTGCCCGGGGAGAGAGAGTTGCATGGATGATGTGTTGCTGGCGTGGTGGCATTGCTCAGGATGAAAGTAGCCGGGTCGATTACAGCAGAAGGGAGCCAGTGGCCAGCTTTTCCGGGCCTGCTAGGAATGAGCTAACCCAATTGCTTTAGCAGCACTGTGGCTGGCCAGCCCCACCCTCTTCCCTCGCTGTACATTTCACTGCTTTGGGGCCAAATTTCACTTAGTCTTTGTGCCCATCTCCCTGGCTCCCAGTGAAGGGGAGCAAAGAGCCTTTCCCTTGTGTGGGGCCAGTTCTGGTTAAAACCCCTGCTTTCTCGTGGCTGCGGCTTGCTAGCAGTCAGCTCCTGAAACGCTCTGCACCAGCCAGGGACGCTGGGGAGCACATGGAGGAGCGTGGCAGTGAGCGCCAGGGAGCTCTGGTTGTGCCTCCGGGAAAAGAGGTAAAGCTGGCATCCCCGGCGCTTGCTCCGGGAGCAGACATGACGTTTTCAGTCTGGCTCTAGCTGAAAAGGGGGGAGGGAGGAGAAGAGAGAAAATCTGCTCTGAAGATTTAGAGCCCTAATTGTGCTGATCTGGAAAAACAGCTCGAAGGCTCGCTTTTTCCCTGCTGCTGCATGAGGCCGTCTTGGCTGCCGTCCTCTTGCGGTCTGGTTAGTACACGAGCACTCTGATTAATTTGGCGAACAACTGTAGGCATTCTTCAACTGGGGGCACAGCGTCTGCCTTCAACCCTACCCATCCCAGGCCCCAAGCCCATCCACCTGGCTGGAATGACAGAGCAGAAGCCGGCCAGTGCTGCTCTGGTCTATTTCTCATCTTTCTCCGTGTATTTTTTCTCTCTCTTCTTTAGCATTTCAGAGCTATGTCTATCCTGAGGGGTGTATCGTTTTATCGTCTTCAGCATCAATCACAGCTACTTTTTGGAAAGCTCCTGAGACATGCCTCTTCCATTTACCACACAGATGGCTTTTAGCAACACTTCTTTACACTTGAACTGCCAGCTGCTGGAAACGTGCTCTGTGGCTACTCTCATCCAGGAACACGCAGCCCTTGACTTAGTTGAGTTCGCATGATGTGCTTTGTTCCTTCTCGGCTGAATATTCAATGCACAGCTCATTAATAGAGGAAAGTCGGTAACCCTCTGAATCGCATCACATCCTGATACTCGGGAACGGATGTAGGTTAGCGCCTCCTGGAGGTCAGGCTGTGTTTCACATTCATGCGCCACATCCTCAGCTGGTGTAAATCAAGGTAGCTCCATTGCAGATCATGAAGCATGAAGACCATGAGGTCTCAGCCCCTTAATATTTGCAAATGATTTAAGTTTTTCCAAAGATGTCATCCAAATGATGGGTGTGGTCCCCTGATACTTGTAAGAGACCCATTTGTCACAGGGCCTAGTTCCTTGGAGTCTGGTTCTCCTCTTGCTAACATACCAGTTTTAAACCCGTAAACTCCACTGAGTTCTGGGGCATCACTCCTGATTCACAGCTACCTCAGGGAACAGAAAAACAGATCCTTGGGTCCCTGTTCACTGACTTGGCAGAGCTACTCACTAATGAAGACTGTCATGAGGGTGGGAAGAGAGCAGCCCGGTCTACGTCCCATAGCACAGAGAGTAAAAAGTAAATGTCTGAGGGGCTATCTTTTGTGTGACATCCTGGCACATGATACCACAAACACTGCCCTAGATTGCCTCTATCTGTGTTCACAGTTCAAGATAGTATTGTGGGTAATGGGGTGGCTGGCTTATTGGGGAAAGGATGAGAAGCTACATCTTTTCCTGCATCCCACCACTGTGTCCTGTTTGTTAGTTCATGCAGAAGCCCAAAGAATACATTGATAGAGGATATTTTCAGCGATCCCTGTTATTGACCACAGAACTTGGTCAATACAGACAACCCCTCCATCTCTGCCCAGGCCTCCCCAAATTTGCTATGGGCTAAAGGAGCAGATCCCTATGCAAGAAAAATTAGCAAATTGTAAGCACCCAGCAAAAGGAAGTGTGTGTTCTGGATTTTTCCCTAGTGAAACCAGCGGAGGCTCATGTGCAAATGGATGTTCAGAATATGCAAATATCCCCTGGCTCTCTGCCTTCCATTTGTCTTCCACTTTTGCTGCTGGATCTACAGCATTTGCTGGGCAAATCTGACTCCTCTTCTGTAGCATGCTGGCAGTCAGTTACAGCCCCATAATCCCCTGCGTCCATCCTGGAAAGGCTTTGCATGTTTCTTTTCAAGTGGATGGCTGAGCTAACATCAGCAGCCCAAAGCAGCTGAATGGGAGTGTTACAGGCTCCTGCTGCAGGGTACCAGGCCACACGAGCCGTTCATTCTTCCTTCGGCTCCTGGCACAAAACCAAATCAGCTTCTTCCCCTAGAAAGAGCTAAATTAGCATTTACTGACTTTCAACTTACAAACTCCCTTGCTGACATATGGGGGCTCTGGGAAAGATTGGTCCTGGTGCATCGAATGCCATTCGACTTGGCCACAGGATCCCCAGCTGGAATGTAATCGCCTGTTCGCTGTGTCTGCGGGTTCGAGTCCATGTTCCCGTAGATAAGGCCAGCCCCCCGACTATCTGAATATCCTGGGGTTTCTTTTCAGTTCCACTTGTGAGGGCACCAGCAGAACATCAAAGAGGGAGTGTGATATTCTCTCGGGCGGTAGACGAAAGACACCCTCTAGTCCGATGGCTGTGAGGGTGTTCATTTAAAGGGCCAGACCTCTGCATGTAGAGTAGGACAATGTCTAAGGGCTTGTTTGGTGCCCAGCAGTGGTGGATTAATGCACGGGTCCATGAGGCCCATGATTGCGGGCTCCAGGAATGCTGAAACCTGTCTAGAAATGGGGAACCATCAGTGCAAAAAATGTGTCCCTGCCCCCCGATCATCTTCGTCTCCTGAGACCCTGCCACCTGGTCAGGCTGGAGGTGGGAAACCAGAGCTGGGCCACGCTCAGAGCTGTCCAGGGAGCCTGGGCTGCTGTGGGGAGCCTCAGATCCTCCACCTGCCCTGGGCGGGAGGCTGGGGTGCCTGAGAGCAACCCCCAGACTGTTTCCAGCCCACCCAGAGGAGGTGGAGGGTCAGGTTTCCTGGTCAGCTCTTCCATGGCCCAGCTTCAGCTACTAGCCTGGCCGGGGGAAGAACAGAGGTGGGACCATTGAGGGGGCTGCGGCCCCATGGCAAGGGGGACTAAGACCCCATTAAGCCCCCTCCCGCAGGGAAGAGGCAGGTGCCACCAGCAACACTTCCCAGGTGCAAACTAGTCACTCATCAACTCCTCCTCCGCGTAGTGCAGCCCCTGCCCCAGGTCACTGGGCCCATGTTGAAAAGTGGACAGGCGGGGTCCTCGTGACTTCCCGGTTTCTGGCACCCAGCGCCCTAGGGTGTGGGGGACCCAAATGTCCTGTGTGCCCAGGGCCCCACTATATCTGCCTTCAGTGCCCAGACCTAGGGTCGTGGGACGCACAGAGAGTGCAATCCTTTGAAAACTGCACACGTGGCACGCAAAGGAAAGGCCACTTCTCAGCCTTTCTCCGAAGACACGTGTCCAAACACTGCTCCGTGGGCTGTGGTGGCCTTAAACCTCTTTTGTGACCCTGCTGCTCTGGCATACGGGCAGGCCAGGCAACAGGGACGTGCTCTGCCATAACACCACATCCTGCCACCTCCCTTTGCTCCTACAGTGACCGCCAAGCAAGTAAACCCACAGCGTCCCGACGCGTCTCTGTGGTAGGAAAAGAGGCCCCAGCCCCTTCCAGCACTTACACAGATTAGCGGTGGGAAGCCCATCATGTGTTCGTAAGCTTCCTAGGGCTTGGAGCCTAATGCTCTGAGTCTGATGCCAGGGGCTTGGAACATTGAGAGGTAGCTGGGTGAAATTCTTGTATCTTGCTTAGACAGGAAGGGAAACTCGATGATTGGATGGTCCCTTCTGGCCTTTAAAATGTAGGAATCTGCAAACCCAGCAGAATGATGTTAGCAACTGATAACAAGTCATGTGGAAAACCAGGAGGCAGGTCTTGCCGAAGAGAACCAGGAGTCAGGGATCAAAAGGTTGTTTCAAATCCCAGAAGGCAGGTGTATTTAGTGTCTGTTCAGAAATCTCGGGAGTCTTCCTGTGTGTGCTATGTGATGCTATATAATACCTACAAAGCTGCGGCAACCAGAAATAACTTAGACCATAAACTCTCCAATCGAATACTGACGGTCCAGCCAAAAATCTTTGAACTTACTCAATTGTAAATACCTCTTTATTGGAATCTATTTAAGTAGAAGGGGAAAAAAGACACCCAAAAGTTTGGAATGTATCATTAGTGATTACCACAATGTTCAGAGAGTTCCAGGGACACGTTCTGTAACCTGCTTTTCATGCCATTTTAGGACACACGACAGTTGTATTGTCAGCTGTAATATCTGCTTAATCACTGCAGGGAAACATGTGGCTTGTTGGAAAGAGGTTGCAGAAAATGTTGCAGCAAGGTCCCTTCTCTCATGTCACCTGCCTAAGCTCCAGACCAAAGAGGCTCAGATAAGCTTTGTAGGAGCATCCAAATCAAACCTCGAGTGGGCCTCAATCTGATGTCACCACCAGCATTTTAAATGCCATTGTATAGAAGAGAGTTAAATGATGTAAAAGAACTGCTCTAACCATTCCCTGCCATTTTCAGAACTCTCATCACCTGACTATGTTGTTAGTATGTTACCCCATTACAGATGGCTCCCTTTTATAATGTCTAACATTGCCAATTATGTGTCCGTGTGTGTGTGTCCACTTAAAAAAGAAGTGGGTGGAGGGATTGCTAAAAGAAGTCTGAATTAGGAGATGCATTGCAGGAACATACTATATGATTAGAACTATACATTCTAGTCTCTAACCCACTGTCACTAAGAACATCTGTTTAAATTACAACCGTGTTTCTGTTTCATTTTTGGATGAGAGGGTTTATTATAAAACAGGAAAAACACTGATCATTACTTAGAAAAACAAACCTAGGTCGCCTGGTGCTTGTAAAAGATTAAAGGAAATATTCCTGTGGGTGTTTGCCTTTGAAATGACAATCTTCTCACAGCATTGCTGATGCGTTTTTCCAAAGAACAAGAAATGTTCATCAGGAAGGTAATACGAGACTGTGACAGAATGCAGTGAGTATGCCAGAGATGGTCCTGAATCAAAGATCAGGGCCTGAGTTCTCCAGAATTGTGGCTGTGATCAGACAGGCCGACTCACAGAGTTCAGGATGGATCTCTAATTGATAGAGCACGTACGTTGCTTAGGATCCAATGGAGAAAAACTAAGGTCAACCCATCGCAATAAGTCTTTACTTCAGTCTTTCATTCTTAGGCCAAAAGAGTTCAGTCCCAATGGCCGCATTTCATCTGCCCTCCAACCAACGTCTAATTTCGTGCACCTTCCACATAGTCACTGTGAGCAGGTGTGCCACTTTCAAACAGGTAGGTGCCCACTGCCCAATCACCATGCGCGTAATCAGTGCGAATCCATCTTTGTGGGCAAAATCAGGTGCACATCTGCTGAACTGGAGTCTCGCGCAGAACAGAGTCCCTTGGTACTCCTGTCTGTGTAGCGAATTCCCCCTACCTCATTGCTGCATGAGAATGGCCATGGGAAAGGGGCACAGTGAAACACAGAAGTACAAAAGGATCCAGTGTTGACATGTGTATAAAACGTTGCTGGCTCATTTCTCCATGTATAACTGTCACTGGTGTTGCTGGGCGTTATATATGAGCGTTAAGGGGAATCTATGGACCCAGGTTTTTGATTTTCTGGGTTAAATTAATCCTCCAACCCCTATATTATAGAGGAGCAAAGGTTTGCTATGCTATGTTTTTGCTGTGCCGTGCTATGCATTTCTGAAATGACCACCTAAATATAACCAATTAACATGCTTTAAGATATGGGTAATACATCCAAGAGTGTTCAGCATAGTCCTCCATGTTTGCCAGATCTAAACTAGGGGATAGCCACAAATAGTGAGGGTGGAGATGCCAAGACTCCGAATTCTGATCTCCAGCTCAGCACAGGCTGGATTTCTGCTTTCTAACTGTCTGAGTCCTGCTCTCGATAGACTGTTCCATGCCAAAGGGTTTCCCTGTTGTTCTGAATTTCTGACCCAGTGTCTGCGTTTAGGTCTCACATGGACACGTTCCCTTGGGCGTTTGCTTTTTGGATTATGAGCTCATGTTTCGGCTGGGCTTCCTGGTAAAGTGTTAAACCAGGGCTCCGTAGCAAAGGCTTTTCTGTCATCACGAGCACGCCA
>ML685765.1:31403679-31495485 GCA_007922175.1 Pelusios castaneus | reverse complement strand
TAAATCTGTTAGTCTTTAAAAGTGCCACAGGACTCTGTTGTTTTTCTTGTTCATGGGGAATTTGTTGGGGTATGGTTAAAAGGCGAAACGAGCCTGACACAGTTTTTGAACTTCTGCCTTTTTGCAGGCAAGGCCCTGCCCATTTTTTCCCTTCTTTTCTGGTTTTCCTTTTTGCTGCCAGGATCCCTGCTCTTCCATCCCCAAGCTCATGGCCTCTCTGCACAGCCGGCCTCTCTAGTTAGACAGAAGTTTAGCAGCACCTGGAAATTCCCCAGCCTAGTGTGCGTGGTGGGGAATCATCCTGATTTCATTCGGCTTCTGAAAAGTGTGCTATGGGTTGAATCGGAGGCCAGGTCTGCTACAAAATGTTATCGGTGTAGCTGTGTTGGTCAGGGATGTGAAAAAACCACACCCACTGGACAACATGGCTCTACCTGCAAAAATCAAGAGTGGAGGCAGCTAATGTCATTCAGGGAGATGGTACCTACAAAAAGCCGCCTCCTGTTGATAGACGTTGTGTCTGCACTAGGGAGCTCTGTCAGTTCAGTTGTACTGCCGAAGCAGCTGTAGTGTAGACGACACTGAGCTACTGATGGTGATTCTACATGGTTATTATTGTTAATCTCCTTATTAGCGAAGTGGCATAGCAAGGAATGCTTCCGTTAAAAACCTAAAATGCTAATTGGAGTTTTGGGACGTCTGATTTGCTGAGCAACCCTGGTTTACTACAAGCACATTAAAGAATGGGTTCTTAATGCCTCTTTGGAACCGATGCTGTTAAAACAGATAATCATTCCTAATGTAACACAAAGCAGCTGTGCTGAGCGAGTTGTTTTTCCAGCTGTTGTATAGCACCCTGCAGAACAAAAGAGTTTCTGTTCCATTGGGTCCGGACGTGGAGAGAGGCATGTACCTCTTTATGCATGTTACGGACATTCACTGAAGCCATCTATAGAGTTCCTAACCCAAAACTTTTCGCGATTCCATAGCCAATTCTCAGTGCTGACTATTTATTTAGGGTCTACACATTGGGATGGGAAAGTGCCACTTAACCAAGGTTCAGCGTATTTTTGAACCAGCATGGAGATTAAGAAATGGTCATTTTATACCACTCAGTGCTATCATTCTTGTGTTTGCAGTTTGTGTCCCATTCTTGTCCATTCCACACCAAAATGTGACCATCAGGGCATAGAAACATACCTCCTGCAACAGGACATCTTAGGGCTGGAGTCCTGTCTCCTGCTGTCGCAGGTAACCCCCTTTTGAAATCCCATTCACAAATTTACCAGACTCCACCTTACCACTAGTTAGATTGTTTGCCCTCACTTCTCCCACTGGGAGCTTGTTTCAGAACTTCACTCCTCATCTGTCTAAACCTGCTTCTAATTTCCAGCCTAATTCATGGCCAGTTAATACCCATTTGTTCTTATGCCAGAAAATAACATAGCCTGAAATTTGTCTGGGAAATGGCTGATTAATTCATGTATTGTTTTTCAGCAAAGCAATCTCTGCCTGATTCAAGGGATAGCTGGATGCCAAATGTCTTCAGCTTCCACTGATGGTTATCCTCCCGTGATACTATTTTGTATCTTTGATGAATGATCAAGTCAAGTGAATAGAGCCATTGTGTCTCCTGAGCAAAGTTGTGTGAAGTTCAATTTTAGCTTTTTTTCATGGAAAATCCCCAATAGATCTTTGTATACATTATTTTTTAATTGTTTCATATTTATTCTACAGTAACATCTCATTAGGGACTGGGGCCTCTTTATGGTAGGTGCTCTGCATGTATGTAACTTAAAAACCATCCCTACAATAAAGAGTTAATAATCTAATTAAAAATAGTGATCTTTTTCTTTTTGATCCCACCCCACTGAAAATGTGACATCAGTCATGGGCCTCGTAGCCATGAGCTCAAAGAGAAGCTTGTTTAAAATTGCCCAGTGAGTCTTGTCAGCTGTGATGGGTCTCCATGGGTGCATCTACACTTGTAAATTAAGTCGACTTAATTTACCCTGCGTCTACACTACAGTTTCCTTAAGTCGACTTAAGCAAGTTGCTCAAGTCGACTTAATGAAAATTAAGTTGACTTTATAAAACCTCATTTTAGTTCAACTTAAGCCTAAAGTCAACTTTTTTAAGTCGACTTAGGCCAATGTAGACCTGGAGTAGCCCTAAGTCGAGTTAGGGCTACTCCAGGACTTCATCACTGCCCTCCCTACCGGGGGGGACACAGGGGGAGCCTGGCATGCCCCCCACAGGGCAGGGCAGAGCCCTGCCCAACCTGCCCCTATGCCCTGCCAGGGTGCCTGTCCCCCTTTGCCCTATTGTACCCATGTACAATGGGGCAAAGGCTGAGCCCCCTGGCACTGGGCAAGGGGTGCCCCCGTGGACCCGCCCTAGGTCCCCCTAGCCCCTAGAAGTCGACCGAGGCATCCAGTGTGGACGCTGTAGGTCGACTTTGTAAGTTCCCCCCAAAGTCGACTTTAAATTTAGGTGTAGACATGCTAAGTCGACCTAAATTTACAAGTGTAAACATAGCCCATGCTACTAGGGGCTCTTAGCCATTTTGAAAGCAATGGGCATTAACTAGAGATGGCTGGACACTTTGTGGTGGAAGAGTTTTCCATCGGAAAATGCTGTTTCATCCAAACCAAAACTTTCAACACGAATTGTCAGTGCTGATAAAATTTTGTTTTGAAAGAAAACAAAACGGGCCCCGGGGGGGGGGGGGGGGGAGAGTTTTGATACTGTACAAGCATTCTGCTTTGACATTTTCAGAATGGAAATTTTGATGTTTGGTTTTGAAATTAATTTAATTTTTATAATGTATGCAGAGTTGCTGTAGCCATGTTGGTTCCAGGGTGTTAGAGAGTGAAAATGAGTGAGGTAATGTCTTTTAATGAACCCACTTCTGTTGGTAAGAAAGACAAGCTTCCGAGCTACACAGAGCTCTTCCACCCATCTGGGAAAGCTATTCAGAGACTCACAGTTGAGTACAAGATCAAACAGATAGCTTAGAACAAGTAGTTAGTATATATTTGGAGGGGCAATTCAAGGTGAACAGGCCACTGCACTTGAGGAAGAGCTCTGTTTAGTTCAACAAACAAGGAGGCCTCTGGCACTTTTAAAGACTAACACATTTATACATCACATGAGCTTTCGTGGGCACAATTGTGCCCATGAGAGCTCATATGATATATGAATGTGTTAGCCTTTAAAAGTGCCACAGGGCTCATTTGTTTTGCTGTAATAGATTAACACAGCCACCCCTCTGGAATTTATCTGTGTAACTCAAAAGCTGCTCTCTCTCACCAATAGAAGGGAGTCCAATAAAAGATATTATCTCACACACCTCTTATTTTTATATTTTTAAAAAATTATTTTAGAATATATTTTAAACAGTGAAAATGAAAAATATCAAATTGAAAAGAAAGATTTCAATTGACCAAATTTTAATATATTTTTTAAAATATTTCATGGGAAATCTTTGAAATGTTTTGGCTTTGTTCCAAATGTCAAAATGTGGCATTTCCTACGGAGTGGCAATTCTGAGTGCCAACAACCTCTGATATTCAGGCTGCAGATCACACTGCTGTCAACTCGGCTGTGGACAGTCCAGGTTGATCACTAGCTGCGAGGAAGCCCCGGGACATCTTGCTATCTCCACATACGTCATCCGGCAGGACTGGCTGAATCAGTCCCATGGATCTTTCCCCTGAGGACCGCAGCCCTACCTATTTCCTGTTTCTGGCGACCCACTGATGGTGCGACTGGAGAATGGAATTACTGCTTCATGCTAGCACAATTCGAAGGGAGGGAAAAGGGGAATGGTGAGGGCAGCTGTGTGCCCATCTCACCACTGTGTGTGGGCCAACAGAAATGGCTAGGTACAAGGGAAGGACGTGTTTCACCATATAAAAGGGTGAGAGAGTAGCTATTGCTACAGGCTGTGCTAGGTTGGGCCTGCCAATTACATAAGGTAATGCAAAGTGAATGTAAGAGCGATCAGACTGGTCAGACCATCTAGTCCACTATCCTGTCTACTGATGGTGGTCAATAACAGGTGCTCCAGAGGGCATGCATAGAATGGGTAATCATCAAGTGATCCACCTATTGGCCATTCCCAGCATCTGGCAAACAGCAATTCCTGCCTTCCTGTTCTTCCAATCCCAATGGTGAATAGGCATGATGGACCTATCCTCCATGAACTTATCCTAGTTCTTTTTTGAATCCCATTATAGTCTTGGCCTTCGCAACATCCTCTGGCAAGGAGTTCCACAGGTTGACTGTGTGTTGTGTGAAAAAATACTTCCTTTTGTTTGTTTTAAAGGTGCTGACTATTGATTTAATTTGGTGATCCCTAGATTTTGTGTAATGAGAAGGAGTAAATAACACTTCCTTGTTTACTTTCTCTGTACCAGTCATTATTTTATAGACCTATCAGAATTCCCCTTTTCATCTCTTTTCCAAACTAAAAAGTCCCAGTCATATTAATCTCTCCTCCTATGGAAGCTTTTCCATGACCCTAATAATTTTAGTTGCCCTTTACTTATGTTCACTTATGTTTGCACTGGTGCAATCTGCAGTTCAAGGCAGCATGCTCAGTTTAGGCATAGTCACCCCAGGATAAGAGTAATCTTCCAGAGAGGCTCCCACACCTTTTCCCACCCTGCAATGGGTGTAGTAAAAGCTGGGGGCATGGCTGAAGAAAAATAGGTGTGGCCAGGACTGCCAGCGCCGTACAAGTCCCTGGTAGTGGTTTTGACCTCTTGGAACCCCAGGCAGCTGTGGTGGGTTGGAACAATCTCAGGGAAGCTTTACCTTAAGGAAGGAGCCTTGAAATGTCGATATTTGCCAGCTTTTGATACAGCTTTCTCCCCCTGAAAATCTCCCCTGTATATAAAAGCTACATATGGGATTAGAGACCCAACTCCCATTATGAGTGATGGAGCCTGGGCATCCCTTAGGCGGCTTTGAAAATTGCATCCTCAATGCACATACCACACAGAGTCAAATTCTCCCCTCATTTATATCCATTGGCTTCATTCCACAGAGGAAGAAAATGTGTTCCTGAATACACTGGGGGAATTTTGAAGCATTTTTTTTTCACATAAAAATTATTTCATTTAAATCCATCTTTAATCATATAAATCTTAGGGATGTTTCCTTCAAACAAATACTTTGCATGTTTCTTTTCCTTCTGCGTTGATTTGCTAGCGCTGTATGTTGTTTCTTTGTGACTCTCCAGAAATGATAATTTAAACCATTCCTGGCCGTCTCTTTGATGTGGTGGCTCTCGGTTTGGTGATGAAATGCGTGTTATTCATAAGTCGCCCTCGCACGTCCTAACAAAACATTCTTTTCTCCAGGCTGGTGGTGGGAGCCCCCTATGAAACCAATGGACAGCTGAAGACTGGAGACGTCTACAGGTGTCCAGTGAATGGAGGAACCGACAGCAACTGCACCAAGCTCAACCTAGGTACTCCGTGCCCTGCCGCTTACACGTACAGCTAGAAACCGCTGAGTACGGTGCACACAGATCATGGGAGAATAGGTGTCATATCTTGGGATTTTAAATTAAAGGTGCACTCCGGTGTGTTTTCAACCTTTTCTCCACAAGGGGAGGGCTAGAAACTGGGCACGTGGCTGGTTGGGGTTTTTGGAATGGCAGCTGAGATAATCTTCTATTCACTTGGTGGCTGGAGCTGAGGCGTTAAGAAACACTAAATTTCATAGGACTAAAATGATTGCGGTGTCTCTCGTGGCAGCAGACTCAAAAATCACACTGGTTATAGAGGTGGCGCCCATTCGTTGTTTACCTGAAATTTTGCTTTTTATTCACAAACAAAGGCCCTATGCTTAATTTGTGATGAAAGAGGAGCTGGGGCTTATGCAAAATTTTTACTTACATAACCAACGCAGCAAGCCCAGAGGTGCTGTGGCTAGGAACGACCCAGGACTCAGACTTGGCACAAATTAAGTCCAGCAAAGCTGCTCGGCTGCTGTACATCACAGTCGCTCCCTGACATCGTTGATTTGTGCCAGCTGAATACCCAACACCATTGTTTCACGTAACCTAAAAGGAAAGGGAAAGTTCCCATCTTTGTGAAAGCAGGGCAGCTCCTCAGCTGGTGTGAGTAATCCGAGGTCCAGATGGAACTCTTACAGTTGACACCAGCTCTCGATCTGCCCCAGAGATTTTACTTTGGATTTAAGACCTCCTCTGCCCTGTGTGCAGTCCACACGCTGTGTCCATGGGACAGACCATGAAATGGACTGCTCCGATTTCATTGTTCTGCCACATGTGAACACACACAGCAAGAGATACACCAGAATGAAAAACGCAATCCCTAGAGAGTCAGTGATCAGAGATGTCACCTAACACAGGCAGGGGCATTTCTTTATAACATATAGGGAGTCTTTGTAGCCCTCACTTTACACACACAGAGGGGACCCTCCAAATTCAGAGATTCCCCACCTCTTCAGGGAAGGCACCTCACCTTATGGCCCCCATCACCGCCGTGTTTGAGTACATCAGTCTTTCATGCATTTATCCTCACAGCACCCCCATGAGGCAGGGCTGTTATCCCGATTATACAGAGGGGAAACTGAAGCATAGAGAAGTTCCCGAGGGGGGGCCGTGTTAGTCTAGTTCAGCCAAACAAACGAGGAGTCCTGGGGCACTTTTAAAGACTAACACATTTATTTATCGCATGAGCTTTCATGGGAGAAAAGTCCCACCTCGTCCGACCTTTGAAGATGTAAGTTCCCCATCTTCAAAGCGTCTGACGAAGTGGGAGTTTCTCCCACAAAAGCTCATGGAATAAATAAATGTGTTAGTCTTTAAAAGTGCCCCAGGACTCCTCGTTTGTTTGGCTGAAACATAAAGAGACTCGGTGACTTTCCCAAGGTCCCACAGGAAGCCGTGGTAGAGAATTGAATGCTTATCCCCTAAGTGGCTAGTGTCCTAAGCTGAGCTTCTCTTTAGAGTTAGTGGATTGAAAATAGTACTGTCGCTGGGTCGCCTGGGCAGCGGGGAGCGGTATGTACCCACGGGGTTCAGGTGGGTTTGCTGGCAAGCTGGTTTCACCATTCTCTACTGGCACTATTTTTCGTCTCCACAAGCTGAATCACCCCCTCGCTCCCAGCATAGCCATTCCCACACAGCGGGTCACTCGCTAAAGATCAGAGCTGGGCTGGGGACTTGGGGCAAGCTTTAAAGCACTTTGAGAGTAAATCAGACTCCAAGCAGAGAGTGGGGAGACCCAGGTGCATGTTGGCTTGCTCCAGGAGTGGGGGGGGGGTGTTGCAGGCAGGTTCCCCAGAACTTCAGAGGCTCTGGGGAAGAGCTAACACCTGCTGGTGTCTTGGGGATTGAAGTGCGTACTTCACCCCTCCCTCTCTTTCCTCATCTGGCCTCAACTAACCTCCACTGTTCCTCATGTGTGGAGCCCAGACCCCGGGGTAATGTCCACAGGAACTGGAGACGGTGGGAGTGGTGACTAAGGGAGGCACCTGAGAGGAGAGTTTCTTCCCTGCACGGATTCACAAAGGGTGGTGAGGGCTTTTACTTCCAAATACAACAGCTCCCCCTCCCCCTCTTCATTCTCCCCTCAGGACTGATCCTACAGAAAAGCTCAGCCCCACAATATCCAGTTCCCTGTGTGGCATGTTCTTGGCATGAGGAATCCCCAGCAGTATAGCTTTGGGCATGGACTTGTGGTTCAGGCTCCTTCCCATTGAAAATCCCACAAAAAACTTTGCAGAGAGACCATTTCAAGGGCACAGATGAAAGAATATGCCTCTTGCTCTTCTCATTAATGCTCTGTTTCAGCTCCCATCATCAGGCATTATGGTAAAGGTGGTAAGAACCCTTCTGTATATCGCACTATGTTCCATCCTCTCTGACTTCCTCTCTTGTTGAGCTGGCATAGCTAAAATGGCCATGCTGATGAAGCACTAGCTATGCGACCAAGAGATAGAAAATCAATTTCATGCGTGAAATTAAAATTGCCAGATCACCACACAATGGGAAGGTTTGCACTCTCACTGACTGCAGGCTGGAGGCTTGAAAAGTTAAACTCTCTCTTGTGCTGAAGCTCAGTAATATTCATATTAACATAATTAAAGTATTGCGTTGTAGGGCGCTCTGAATTTTAAGAAAGTTACAGATGAAAAGGAATAAGTTTGCAAATATATGTCAGCAAGTGCAGGTGTTTCATACCCACTATAGGAAATGAGTTGCTAGACCAGTTCGAAGGTTTTTCTAAGACTTCTTGGGTAGAAAGTCCAGGTTTTTAACCGTTATTTCATTCCCTAGCAGCCTTTTTTTCTGTTCATCAGCTCAGATCTTGACTCTATGGTAGTTGAATGTATTGAGTTAAAACACAGGCTATGCAAAATAAACAAGATCAAGTTGTCCTGCAGTCCTTCAACTGGATCTGTTCTTACCACTTACTGGGATACTCAATGTGGCATAACAGAAATGTGGAATTTTCCAGTTTATGTTACGATTCTTCTGACCTTTTGTGATCTGCAAAGGGGCTTCCTTCACAGTGGCAAAGCCTCTGTCAGCTGTCCAGGCGTGACATGTAGAAAAACATTTTGTAAGCCTGATGATAGTGGATGATACAGGAATCTAACTTTGGTATTCTTTCTCAAGGAAGAGTAACACTTTCCAATGTGTCAGAGCGCAAAGATAACATGCGTCTTGGCCTGAGTCTGACCACAAACCCTAAGGACAAGAGCTTTCTGGTAAGAAAAAAATATTGTCTCTAAATAATTGGCTCTTAATAGGCAAACTGCCTGGAGCTTTTTTGGTTTAGTGAGTCTCTCTCCATGATCTCTGTAGCAGCATTCCTCTAGCCATTTGTCTGTTGTTTGTTTAATTAACTTAAACCCAACAGGATTGTTTTATCTAATTATGAATATAAATACAAGTCTCACAAGATGTGAGATCTCCGCCTTCCAAGATGCAGCAGCTTCCCTGGCTGCCAAAGTAAAAAGCATTTTTCAAACATGTATAGTTAACCTTTGAAGGCAGTGTTCTGTTGACCTCCTTGGCCAAGCTTTCAGCCTTTGAGGCGCTCAGAGATGTCTACGCTACCCACTAAGCACAAATGCTTACTCAGGTTTGAGCATAAGCTCCCCTTCCGTCCACTCACACATCAGTTTGACTCAGGTCAGAAAACATAGACTCATAGACTTGAAGGTCAGAAGGGACCAATATGATCATCTAGTCTGACCTCCTGCACAATGTGGGCCACAGACCCTCACCCACCCACGCCAGTAATAAGCCTCTAACCTATGGCTGAGTTAGTAAAGTCCTCAAATCATGAGTTAAAGACTTTAAAGTACAGAGAATCCACAGCAAGCGAGCCGGTGTCCCATGCTACAAAGGAAGGCGAAAAACCCCATGCTACAGAGGAAGGTGGTCTGGCAATGCAAGATCCAAGTCTTAGGGTGCTCCTAGGGAGTTGGATGGGTCACAGCCAGACACCCACGGTGACTTGCATCCTTTGACTGCCATTTTGCAGTGTGGGCGCAGCTCACACCACAGACACAATGTCTGTGTAGTGCAGCATGGACATGTTAGCCTGGCTGTGAGATCCAAATCCAGCAATGATACAGCCAGGATTGTGATGCAGTGTGGACACTCCATCATGGGCTTGGGAACATGGAGAACATCCACAAGCCCAGGTTCCAAAGAGCCGGGTTTAGGATACGGTGTGGACACACCTTTAGGTTCATGAGACAAAGATAGTGCAAATTGGCTCAACACATTCTTGCCATCCTGATACTTCTGACTCCTGGCAAGCTGCTATTTCCACACTGTCTGCGGCTGGTGTCAATACATACAAATCTAGCTTCTTCTATGACACGAGAATTTTTTTTAAATCCAGCCCCAAGCCTCGAAGGGACTCCTCCTAAACAAAAGATACTAGTACAGGATAAGATACTAGAAGACCCATGCCAGGAGTGAAAATCATGCCAGTTAAATGTCCCTTAGCATAACCCACAAACACCCAATCATCCCAAGTGTACGCATATTTTAGCAAGGAAAATACGTGTCACTTCCTTATTTAGGCCGTTTTCTCCCTCTGTTTCTACATTCTGCACCACCTTCAGGATCTGTGCCAGTCTTGTCCACAAACACACATGGTACTTAATGACTAACGTCTCATCAGAATTTGCTCTCCAGAAACCATGTAGTGTGCTTCTTCACGTAGGCTGAACTGACATTGGAGGTGTTTGTCCGAATGGTCCCCGTGTCATACATATGTGCAGATTTCGGAGACTTCATTGTTGATCTTTTTAGCTTGTAAAAAAGGGGGCTAAATAAGTGGCAGGCTTTAAACCCTTCACTGATGTTTTATTTTTCTCAATTTTCTTTATAGGCTTGCAGCCCTCTCTGGTCCCATGAGTGCGGAAGCTCTTACTATACCACAGGAATGTGCTCCCGGGTGAACTCCAACTTCAGATTCTCTAAGACCATAGCTCCTGCTCTCCAGAGTATGAGAAGCAATCTGTTCTGTAGCCTCTAACACAAACCCTGCTTTTGAAGTTAAATAGAATTTTTGTTCTTTAATCACTTCAGGACCATTGAGAAAACAAAGTGAAGTCAGTATTTAAAAGGAGGCAAGATAGCAAAGGAAATTATTCGAGAAAGGCGACTCAAAGGGGGTTACACGCACAGACATCTGGTAAACGTTTTCTTTTTGAGTGACACTTCAGGAAGACAAAACACCTTATGCTTCCAAACCTAGAAATAAGTATCCAGCATATTTTATCAGCAGCCTTCAGCGGACGGGGAAAGCAAAAGAGGGAAATAATTCAGGCATTGGATGAACAAAACAAAGCTGTTTGCTGAACAACTAAAAATGTTGGCCGACATTTTCAAACCCGAATGCCTAAAGCTAGGCACCTGGATCTGTATTTAGGCATTAAATAAGTGACTTGATTTTCATGGGCACTGTGCAGCCACAGCTGCTGTTGAGTTCGATGGAAGTTCTGGGTTCTCAGCCCCTCTGAAAATTCAAGCCTTTTATTTAGCAGCCAAGGTTTACACCCTCTTTTTTGATAATTTTGGCTTTCATCCTATAGAACAAGCCACTGAAGAGCTAGGGTTTCTTCGAATGGTGCGGGTGGAATGATTCAGGGCCTATTAACATTTTAACAGTATCTTTCTTTAAATTTGCCCTCATGTAATGTAACATTGTAGGATGAATTTCTCCCAGTGGTGCTCTGTGTAGGCAAGTTGATAATGTCATTTCAGACCTTCTTATCAATCAGAGTTGGTGTTATGATCAGAATGAGAAGTGTATCTCATACTTTGGAAGAAAGATCACCAAGCTGAACGTTACATTAAAATAATAATTGAACAAGCATGAAATATTAGATCATCCTTCCATTTGGTGCATCTGCTGGGAGACCACTTCAGCTCCGTTCATGTGTTTTAGGAGTTCACTAGACGCATTTGCTTAGACGCATGTAACCAATGACTCATGACCTGCTCTGTGGTAGCGCAAGTCCATCCTTCAGCTCCCCAACAGTTCTCTGAAACACGTCCTATAAAATACAAGGGCATAAAAGAAAGACATAAGGATAACACTGGACAACGGTGTGCTTCAGAAATGTCACCTACCAATCCGCTTTCTCCTTCTAAAGAGCTCATTTTATCAGTTCTTTGTAATGAATTACTAGTGGACAAAATCCTGAAGTCCTCACTGATCTTTTTTTTTTTTTTGGTGGCTTAATTTTTACTGAGGCAAAAGCTCCCATTCCTTTTAGATGGAGTTTGTCAGGGTAAATGCTGATCTATACTAATTTACTGACCACCGCCAGTGTGTTGAGTGGTGTGCCGCCATAGAGGAAGTTTCGGTCCCTGCCCTGTGCCCCAGGAATTTACAATCCCAGGAAGAGATTCTGCCACTCTTCCTCTCAGTGTATCACCTCCCACTGGAACTGATTCTGCAAGATGCGTAGGCATGTTCTTAAATCACACTGAAGTTAAGCATACACTCAAGCGTTTCACTAAGCTAGGACTTCCTTGAAATGAAGGCGACGACTTGCAGAATAAAGTACTACTCAACATAAGGAACAGTGGGAGAACCTGGCCCTAAACATTTGAGCATTGGATGTAATCTAATGCGCTGGAGAGAGGTTCAAATTTGAATCAAAGCAGGTAATCTAAGGTTGCTTATGAACAATATTATTCTTAGAAGCTCTCCAGCCTCTTTCCTGCCAGAGTTAACCATGGGCGTGGGCTCTCTCTATCTCATTTAAGTGAATGTGAGCTGAAGGTCTTTACGAAATAAGATTTTTCACACAAATCACAAGAGTGTGTACCTGGTACTGGAAGCAGGGAATAAAGCCATAAATTCCAACTTTGTAGTCATTGCCAAGGTCTTTCATTAATATGATGCATATTTTTCACAGGATGCCAAACGTATATGGATATAATCATAGTCCTGGATGGATCAAACAGCATATATCCCTGGGTGGAAGTGCAACATTTCCTGATAAACATCTTGAAAAAGTTTTACATTGGGCCTGGTCAGATACAGGTAAGCATGTCCCTGGCAAATCTGTGCATTTTTAATATAGTCAAGTTTGCAATACGGATTTTCCTGGCCTCTTTAGTAGGAGAAATAGCTCTTCTGTGCCAATACAGTGCAGCTTGATAAGGTACTTGCCCAGAATAAGCCTACAGAGTATGTATTTTAAAGCTGAACCAGTGGAAATACGGCTCTGGTCTGAACTGAAATATGGAGAAGGGACCAACCCACACAGCGAATGGGAAAGAAGGAGGAGGACAGTTAAGTAATGTGAAACTTAATCAGCATTGCTCTGTGTTGATGCAGTTTCTTGCAGCTATGGAGAATATGCCATCATTTTTTTTTGCTAACTATCCTAGACCTTATTGGGTCTGTCCACAGTAAAGAAAAACCCATGGCTGGCCTGTGCCAGCTGACAGAGGCTCGTGGGGCCCAGGCTGAGGGACTATTTCACTGCAGGGTAGACTTCAGGGCTTGGGCTGGGGCCCCGTGAGTCCGAGTCAGCTGGCATGGGCCAGCCACAGGTGTAGACAGACACACTGTGGCTGGTGTTTGTACCTCAGCTGTGATCCAGAAACCAATAAGAGACGGGGGAAGTAGAGCTGAAGGATTTCAGCCAATACTGACTCCCCAAAATTGCACAAAGAGCCACACTGCACATCCTCAACAAGAGAAGGCCTGGATCAGAATTATGGAGTCAGGGGACCTGGTCTGCAAAATATAACAGCAAGGTTTCCAACCACACCACCCTTCTGCTCTTTGCCGTTTTGTCCTGCCGCTGAGGTTGGAGGGCTAAGCATGACTGATAACTGGCTAGAATGTGGAGCAGCAATTAATGCTGGCTTTATGTTCTCAACTGTCATTTGGGGAAGCTGGGGGCGAGGATAGAGACTGCCAGAATTTGACTGATGTTAGCTATTACCATGGGCAGCGATGACTCGTGAAAACATACAGGAACAGAGTCTGCTCTGCCAGTTACACATGAAAAGGCGTTCCTCTCAGAAAGGATGGATTCTAGCATCTAAATCCCAGCAGAAATATGCCTCAAAATAGCTTATTTGCCAGATCTTCTTGTTCAGAGCAGAACGTGTTTGTGACTGATCTATCTCTCTGCAATTTTAATGAACCACAATTAATTTCCACACTGCTATTGTCAGAGATGCTGTTGCAAACCCCTTTTGGATTCACTTATTTATGTTACAAGTGCCAACCTCTAGCACTGTTAGAAAACCAACTGCTTTCTGCGTTCCCTTTTCCCTCTGTATTTCATTGTTCCCTGTGCTCAGAAGCCGCTGGGCTGCTGGTTTTTCCTACACAGAATGAGGGGACATTTGCAGCTAGTTGTGGGACTATGCAACAAGTGTACCTGCAAGTCAGCTTCTGTTTGTGTGTGTGTGTTCTCTCACACAAGAACGGCTATTGGACTTTGCTCCTATTAAACCTTTTTGAATTGGAAGGTTCCCAGGTGCACTTTTTTTAGTGCAGGTCACTGAATAAACCTATATTCTTATCATATCAGGAGACGCGCATACTACCCCAATTACTTGTAGCACCGAAGCAATGTAAATAGGGAAAAACCTGATTTTATTGCAGACTGCCTCATTACTACAGCCTGAACTCTGAGTTCTAGTAAACTATACAGCAGCGGTTGCAGACATCTATACTCCATAGTACGGGAAACTACTTGATCATTAAAACAGGCTCTATGTTTCTAAGGCGACTGCTATGCTGTGTGGTATTTTTGTTCTTGGTAATGCTCTTTTAATCCCTAGGTTGGAGTTGTTCAGTACGGAGAAGATGTCGTGCATGAATTTCATTTAAATGACTACAGATCTGTGAAAGACGTGGTGGAAGCGGCTAGTCACATAGAGCAGAGAGGAGGTACAGAAACCCGGACAGCATATGGGATAGAATTTGCTCGGTAAATCACAGATTCAGACTCTCATTTATTCTAATTACAAATGTAGGTCTTTCTTTCTTTCTTTCTTTCTTTCTTTCTTTCTTTCTTTCTTTCCAAGTGTCTTGAAAAGTAAGCAATAGCCCCTGTGGTGGGGATATTTCCCAACAAAGCCGTAATGATACTTTGTAACAAAATACATCCAACTCAATCTTCCACTATGGCTGAACTCAGGAGTCGTCAATTGCTATATGTCAGCTTGACATTCCTCCATTCCTGGAGCTGGCTGGGATCATTTCAGTCCCTGCACAGTGGTCCCCAGGGGCCTCTTCCACTTGCCAAGTGTTACTTCTGTCCCCAAGATACCTCTATCTTAGGGCTGGGTAAATTAAGGGGATGTAGATCTGCATCTGGTTGCTCTACCCTACACCCTGGTTTTCTGCATACTTTGTGCTGAGCAGGTGGAAAGGAATCAAGCCCATTTATTTTAGGGATACCTTTTCCTGAACATCCCTTGGGTTGCATTGTTTGATCCAGAGTCAAACTGGAAATATGAACTATCCCATTGGCTGGAGAAGTTCTGATCTGAGAGTGCAAACCTAACACTCCGCAACTGCGCTATATAAAAACCAGAAACAGTCTACATTTCAGATCTTGTTTTTCTTCACCCCTTCTCTCCCTCTTTTGTTGCATAATTATAAGGGTGAGAGATGAGTAGGAATGTTGAATACTAAACCATGGCACTAGCACCTTAATTTATAACCTAATTTATGGGCACTTTTTAATACAGCAACCGAGCCCGATTCTGATACGTTTTACTGGTGTGAAACTGGAACAAGTCCTCTGAGTTAATGAAGATACTCCAGAGGGAGATTACAAATAGATATCCTATGAGGAAACATTGCTTATTAATACCCCAAAAGCTTTCCAAGAATCCCATATTTTATTGGATTTCCTTCTTAATTTAAGAACTAACCGCCCATTAAAATAACAGGCTGTGGCTTATGAGTTGACCCAGCAGTGGATTCCTGTTGATCTGAATGGAAACTTGGAATTTATTCCGGTTAAACCAGAGCTCAGACAAGAGAAGGAATTTTCCATGTAAATGGCACATGCCGACGGACAGATGTGAGACATGCCCAGTGTGCATGGAGGTGGATTCTGATAAGAGGAAGCCCTGTTGAACTTTTAGCATTGCATGAATGTGTCATTCACCTTTGAGGAATCTAACGCTAGCCCCTTCCAGTCAGTCTGTTGCTCTGTATAGCTCAATGTTCCCTTTTGATTTCAGCTCGGAAGCATTTCAGAAAGGTGGGCGAAAGGGAGCAAAGAAGGTGATGATTGTAATAACCGATGGGGAATCACATGATAGCCCAGACCTGGAGAAGGTGATTGGCGACAGTGAGAAGGACAATGTCACCAGATATGCTGTGGCAGTAAGTTACTCTTCTATTTAACAAGAAATTATAGCTGCTCCACAGTGACCCACTAAGTGTAGAGTTTGCCCAAGCTTCCTCATCTGTTAATTGGGTACAGACAGGTACAGGGGCTTTCTTCTTCCTTGCCTTGTCCCACCCAGTCTGCGTTGGCCACTCTTCTTCCTCTCCAAGCATTCTTGCCAAGTGCATCTTCCGTGTTGACACGTCTTCATGTTCTCCTTCAGTATCTCCGATCATCTTTTTCTAGGTGTTCTTCATGATCTTTGTCCATGACCTACTATCTCTTGTAATCTCTGGCCAACATATCCCACATCTCACATGATCCGGTCATCTCAGTCAATATTCCTTCAGCTGCTCTGTGATGGGCTTACTAGCCTCATGGCTCATACCGGTTCATTGCATAGTCTTACCCAGCATCCATGTGAGCGTCCTCGTTTTGGCAGTGTTAGATAGCTGCTCTCTTTTCCTCATTGGCCCTGTGTCATGCTGGCCTAATCAGGTTCTTATGCTCTTTCCTCTATAAATGATTTGGCATAGTCATATCTCAGAGAATTCCTGTCAACTTCCTCCTTTTGCACCAACCATTCTTCACATGGCTCCTGACAGTCACATTCCCATCACAATTCAACATCGAACTGCAGTATTTAAATGGTTACACAACCTTTATACCCTCTCGTTTCACTGGCTTCTTGTTGTTCCTCTCCATGAAACATCACATGCATCCTGTGTTTTCTCTGCTGAGTCAGAAACCTTCAGCCCTCCATCAGTCTAGGTCCCTTTCCAGTTCATCTTTACATTCATGGCACAGCATAATGTCTTTGGCAAAACTAATGCTCCAAGGAGCCTCTCCTGCATCAAGAACAACGGAAGTCCTGTGGCACCTTAAAGACTAACCAATTTCTTCAGGCATAAGCTTTCATGGGCCGCAACCCACTTCATCAGATGCAAGTGGGTTGCAGCCTACGAAAGCTTATGCCCGAAGAAATTGGTTTGTCTTTAAGGTGCCACAAGACTTCTATTGTTTTTACTATATACAGACTAACATGGCTCCCCCTCTGTATCTTGCATCAAGGTGTTTTATGGTCACAAATGGGAATTACAGGAATATTATTCATATTGGCAAACCTTTGAGATCATCGAATGAAAGCCACCTAACGTGGGAGTGCAAGGCATCAATGTTATGTTGCCTGAAGCTCCTTTCTCTTTGTGAAGGACTTACCAAGATGACCACCGATAGGACAATAAGCTATTCAGCTCCCCAGACTTCAGTAGAAAAGGTCTTAGAGGTGTTCCCACTTCTCCCAAAGCAGGTAGAAATGGTGATCTGTCCAGTGCTTAGAGTAAGAGCACAGAGGTCCAGAGATGAAAATCCCTCATCAGTCTGTAAGCAACTAGGTTCAGCAGGAGGGCAAAAATCTATTCAACACAAAATATGAGTGAGCAGCTTGGTAGACTGCTAGGTGGTGTAGGGAAGGCCCTTTGTTCTCAGGATTTACAACTTTCTATGAAACATTGCCAGGCTTTCTCTAAAACCCAAATACTGGCTTCTTCAACTTTCACGTTGGCTTTTTCAGGAGCTGGGAATTTTTCTCAGGGCAAGCGGATGGGGCCCTGCTTAAAGGCCGGTGGAAAGAGCTAGAGGCTCTGTCTGGCAAGGGGGCTGATACCCACAAGGTATAGCTTTCCATTTCCCTGCTGACCTCAGCCCTTCAGCATAACTCTGTTCATTTCTCCTGAGGAGGCCAGGGAGCAAAGGGGGCAGAGAGCTAGCTCCTGGCAGCCAAAACAGCTCGATTGTTTCAGGGAGTTAAAGCGTTCCTCAGCTGGCACATGATGAGTAATTGCCCCACCTGTAGGTACCAGGCACCCCTCCTCCCAACCTCACAGGAGGTAACAGATAACCCTCTTCCCCTCTATCCACTGCCCTTTATTTTAATTTTCTCCCATTTCTTAATTTTTCAAATAAAAGCTGATAAACTTCCTGGGAAATTAAAAAGAAAACTGAAAACCAAAGAGCCTTCGGTGTAAGACAAGCCTCTACAATATAACAAGAGGTCCTGAGTCACCTTGTGCAACCGTTTACCCCTGTGTCGAAGAGCATTGCTACCCTTTGGTGTCTATGCCCAATTCACCCAGGGGCAAATAACGATACAAGATGCAAACAAGGCCCATTGTTTCATAAGAACTCACAGATGTGTTTTCTTTTTATCTCAGCAACATGTCAAAAAGGAGAAGCGCTCAGATCCTGAAAGGTCTTAAAACACATTGCTCCCACTGAAATACCTTTGAGGATCTGGGTCTGTTTGCTGAAGAGCAAGTGGGAAATTTTTTTCACTTCTTTAATTGATTAGCTCAATGTAGAGCCAGTTAATCCTTGTGTCCACAGAATCCGGGATAAATTTTCAAATGGCTGAGGCCCAGCCTTCCTTTTTGCTGATGCATTTTGCATCTGGAAAAGATGTCTCCACTTTGCATACCTCAAGTAGATCCCTTACTTTGGTCTTCCACAAAGCTTATGGGCAACTTTAAACTGCATCCACACAAACCACGACAGATGCAGATACTTGATGCACAAGTAGAAAATTAAGAACTCTCCAGTCTGTGACTGCGGTCACCCAGAACAGATCATTGAACATAGAACAACTCGGTGCCTGATTTACAAATACAAAGGAGGCATCACAGCCATACACGCCACTACTCCTGATGCACCACCTGGCTTAACCATCTAAATGTAAAATTATACTTGATGCTGTACCTCTACACCACCCCTATGAAGAAGACTCCTAAAGTGAGTTCCGTGTACAGATCTGCATATGGAGAACTCCTTATTTACAAACTTACCGGAGACTGAGAAGTTCATAAAATTGAAAAGCTCATAAAATTTACATTTCAGAATTACAGTAAGTACAATGCATAAGCTGCAGTTTGGTGCATTAAACTATTTTCTTCTTGTCCTTCAAAATGCTGCAAATTGATTTCCAAAGCCCTGCAGACATCGGAGTGGGAAGGGATGCTGACTTGCTCTTCATCAACATCGCTTGCGCTATGTGATTTTTCTTTTCTTCTGTTGGGAAAAATGGTTCATAGAAGTGGTCTTTCGTGGACCAATGTTCATAATATTGAAGCTCAACTGTATGTATGTGTGAGGTCCTACTGAATGTGAGGTCCTACTGTACCTCACCCTAGCCCAGAAGGAGTTATGAGGCCATTCTGGGCTCTGGTAGTCCTGTTGAGGATGCTTCGACTGGAGGAGCAGGTTATAAGGAGCTTAGAGTCCCAGGAACAGGGTGGTGGACAGACCGCAGGGGAGATCAGTCCTTCTCTGGGAAGTCAGATGGAAGGTTGAGTCTGAGTGAGGACCACAGGGTGGATTAAGCCCCCACTGACACCTTCCGCAACCAACAGCCCCTTTGAAAACCAACAAGTCTGCAGAGCCCTGCTCCTCTGGACTCTTGATTGTCTGTTTGGATTATAAGCTCTATGCCCCAAGATGAAGGGACACAAAGGTAGGAAATAGCCCAAGGCAACTAATTTAGACTGTTTACAAGGAGGGTTGCTTCTTACAGGGTCTTGGACTTGGACCCGGGACAGAGGGATGGCCTGGATTCCCCTACTACACTCCCTTAATGTCTGTCACCCAGATGTAGGTGGAGGCCAGAAGATCTGAGGGTCAGGAACTAGGTACCTCTACTGCCCTGACAGAGAGGCAAGGGGCCATAAGTAAAGTGTACTATCTACTAGGCCTCCCAGTCCTCCGGGACTCCTACCCCAGTGTGTCACTTCCTGATTTCAGCCTGTAATTGAATTGCATGTACAAAATGCAGGGGTCGATTTTATGGCTGTCACTTCTACCATTGCAGAGGGAGATCCTCCCTTAGGGGGATCTACCCCTTGGCATCTTGGGAAAGCTCTGTCCGTAACGTGGAAAACTGTAAGACTTATTTTTGTATTTCACATCCAGGTTCTGGGTTACTATAACAGAAGGGGAATCAATCCAGAAGCATTTTTGAATGAAATAAAATTCATAGCAAGTGACCCAGATGACAAGCATTTCTTTAACGTCACGGATGAAGCTGCGCTTAAGGACATTGTGGATGCACTGGGAGAGAGGATATTTAGCTTGGAAGGTGAGTGAGGCACATTTCCTGCATTCCAATGGGTGTAATAGCGTTTCTAACGTCTCCATATTCCTACAGACCATCTTAAATCTCAGACCAGATGGGGCACAGCTAAACCTGCCTCTTTCATAGTCAGCCGTTCCAAATGTTTGCCCTTCTAAGAGAATGGAGTCTGCTGGGCATTCTCCCAACCTTAATGACATCATACTCTGTAAATTAAAATAACTGCCTTTGTCTAATTATGTGTTGAAAGACATTCCTTACGCATGTGCTTCCCATACAGGAGGAGCGGCTGTGGTGCCTAAATTAAGGTTCCCTCACATTTTTCATTATTTAAAAAAAAAATCTTTGCCACCTTTTTTCAAAGATCTTTAATGTGCCTATGATTTCTAGCAGGCCTTTGAAATTTGGCCCGGGGACAGTCTGGAAGTCAGTTTGGTGTATTTGACTGACCCCATGAAAATCCATTCAGATTTGACCATGTTATATAAGCAGCCAAAAGTCACTATATTCTGAGTGTGTATAGCCTTTATTTTAGTGGAAGGTGCAATCATCTAATTCTATATTCCTCTGTAACTGCATAGACACCTATACGAAAATAAGGCCCTTCTATGGAGGCAGAACTTGCAATATTTATTCGTGGGGCAAGGTCCTTAGCTGGTGTGAATTGGCGTCATTGTCTTGACTTCAGTGAAGGGATGTCAGTTTACAGCAGCTGAGGAGTTTTCATGTTCTGAGGTGACATGGGGAGGTAATAGTTCATTCCATTTGGTGACTGGTCACCTGCTCTAAGGAAAATCGTTAATTTAAACACTTCTTTTTTATTTTAGGTACCAACAAAAATGAAATCTCCTTTGGATTAGAAATGTCCCAAACTGGATTTTCATCACACATTGTGGAAGTAAGAAAGTAGATGGTTTGTTTCTCTCCCATTCAAGTATTTTGTTTTCCAGGGAGCTGTTCTCAGGAAAGCATGTGTAGGTGCTCTTGCTTTTCTGCTGTATGAGACCCTGTTGCAAATCCCTGGCCCGGAAGACACTGAGGAGCATTAGGATGTGGAGATAGCTTAAAGTCTTGATCCCTGAGAATGCGTCTGTTTTTATCTGTTGTAGGTTTATACTAACGCCCAAGGTAAGTGTCCAGAATTTTTGCTCTGTGTTTCCATTTCAGTCCTTATGGAAAGTGATACCGTTAAATAGCTGACCCGTTGATTTTTAGGAATGTGTTGGATGAACATTGAAAAGAAAATCATTTTTCTCTGGAGCTCATGGACCAAATTCAACTGTGGCACAACTCCAGCAAAGTCTGGGGAGTTGCATTCACTCACAATGTGGCTGCGCTTTCCTTTTAAACCACCCCTAACCAGCCTCATGCCTGCCAGAGACATGCGTTGATATTTTTCTTTTTTTAGTGGCACCACTTACTCAACACAAATAAGCCAAAGGGAGCAGTGAGTATCAAGTTCCTTGATAACAGGAATCAGCGCTGAGAACTGACCCGGTTCCTCACTGGAACTTGGATGAAAGCCCAGGTTTTCCAGAAAGTTTAGCTAATGTTTGCAAACACAAGAAAACGTCTTTGTGTCTTGTACATCTCAAATTAGAAGGACAAATGAACTGTAGTCTCAGTATTTATTTTAATTATTTGCTATAACTAGAGATGGGCAAGCAAACGCTTCCTACAGACTAATGTTTGCAGTGTAAGGGCAAGTCTACACCGCCTGCTCTTTTCAACGCAAGTCAAGCAGATATACACAAGTTACCTAAAATAACTTGAGTATCTGCATTCCAGCCTCCCTACTCCCAGCATGTCCACTATGCTGAGTTGAAACGAGAGGATCTCCCTTCGGCTCAGCGCTACCCAGTTGCTGTGGTGGTGTTCGGGGATCGAAATTCCTGATCAGCTGAGCAGGTCTTCACAGACCCCAGCAGTTGATCAGGAAGTTTGAACTGATGGCAGCAAATTTGCCAGCCTCAGTGAAGACGAGCCCTAGATAGACAAGACCAAAGAGTGGGAGAAGGAGGATGCTGTTATCCTCATCAATGAAGCAGAAAAAGATTTGTCCAAAGTCGTAGAGAGAGTCTCTGGCACAGCCCAGAATTTGAACCCACACCTCCTGTTCCCCAGTTGCTATTAACAACAAACTTTCTGAAAAGGAAAGTGAAACAAGTGGGGAGAAATGGGAGTTAAACAGTGTGATGGGAGGAAATGGAGGAAGAGAGAACAGGGTTCCAGGGGCTGGATGAGCCATCGCTGTGAGGCCCAGCTCACACAGAAGCCTTACTGGTGGTCCCTGCATTTTTTCATCTACTGTACAAGTAGAGCCCTGCAAATCCACTGATATCCACCTATGAGAGCCTCTGGCATTCCCATTCCTCCATGCAACCCTACAGGGTCCTGCTGGCTAAGGAGAGGGACCTCACTCTGTTTTGGGAATGCAGGTGCAGAGGAAGCTGCCCACTGCTGACCTGTGTCTGCCAGCCCCCGTCTGGCCACTTGTAATTCTTCCTTCTCTGCATGGTTCCAGTCCCTTTCCCACAACACATCAGGAGCAGAGGAGAAGGAAAGTGGTCCTGGGACTTGGCCCTTTGACACAGAAAGAGAGTAAAAGCCATGAGTTGTGCTCAAGGTTCATCAAAGACTCCATGTGCCGGCAGAGGCTGATCTTAAGTCCAAGGAAGTCAATGGGAGCTTTTCCCTTAACGTTGGTGGACTTAGGATAAGCCTAAAATGAGGGTGGTTCTGGCTTTAAAAACCCAATACAGCTAGAAATATTTACAGTCATCCAAATGCAAGCACAGGCGGGTCAGGCAGTGTGTTATGTGGACCATAAATTATATACAAACTTGGCTCCGGAAACCTGGCTGCAGACGCTATCTCAGATGTCACACAGAAAATGATAGCTCGGTTTCCTCTCTCTGTTTTCCATGCTGCCTTTCTCTGCACCTGCTAACAGCTGCTGTCTAGCACCTGCTGTGCTACCAGAAGGGTAGCTAAGAGCTTGGTGAGAAGAATTGACTTCTTTTAACCAGTCTTCAGCCCTGCTTTGTTGTTTGCTCAAGGACAAACTTTTTTCGTAGTCTTGCCAAAGCAGAAAAGATTGGAGGAGTGGGCACATCTGAGAATATTTCAATTGCTAACTTGGCATTGGGATTTATTGCGCGTGGCTTAGCTGCTTCTAAATGCTAGATGCTCTTCTAAACACATCTAGTGCACTACTGAAATGCAATGTGACAATGCGCAAAAGACAGTGTCAATTGGACTATTGGAAAGGAAAAGGATAAGACAGAGCTTGACTGGAAATATCATTATAGTAGTTTTAAAAATATACCTTTCTCTGAATGCTTTGGAGGCTTGTTTTTTTGAAGTTTTACTGGATAAGTTCATCAGTCTTTCTGCAAATGACAAGTGTGTTTATGGGAATAACTTTTTGTTGTTTTTCCTCCAACCTATAGAGAGTCATCAAGCTAAATAAATATATTGCCTAGGAATTAAAATTTCAGGAAAACTTGGGGGGAGGGGCAGGGGTGCATTTGATACATTTCCTATAAGTGAAAACTAATTAGATTCTCCTCATTACTCTCCTTGATTTCAAGTATCTGGCTTTAATCAGGATTTTCCCATATGAGGGAAATAATTGTCTTTACAGGAAGCAAATATTTTAACAAAGAGAGGCCTCAAAACTGACCTTGAATCCACCCCACCTCTTCCTTCTGAGTGTTTGTCTGACAGAGCCGAGGAGTCCATTTGGGATCCCCTGATCTGAATCTGGTTTTAAAGTTTTGGTTTGAGGTCTGATCCAAAACTGAGCCTGCTTCCCTGTCCTGGTGAGATTAGCTAACTTCAAGAGATGTCCAGTGCTGGGACCTGACATCCTAAGAGACCAGCCTGGGAGATTTCAGGACCATCGAACCAAACTGTAGCTCTATCTTGATATAAAGCCCAGTCTTGCACCCTGGCCTGATCCTCATTCACATCCAGACACTGCTTCCTGGGCCCAACGTCTACTGATGGAACAAATTTGAAACCTGATGTAAAACTGAAGTAGTACAGGCTCCCATGTAAACCACTGGTTTCAATGGGAGGAGAATTAGGATGGGATTGTGGCATAGTTTAGTGGCCCAATCCCATTGTCTTGGAAAGGGATGCACCGCTTAGTCATGGGGACTCTTTTGAAAATTCCACCTTAAACCTCTAAGGCAACGGTTCTCAACCACTGTGTCGAGACACATTAGTGTGTCAACACACAGCGGTAAGTGTGTCATGGAGAGCTGGGGAGATGGCTGGATTCAGCCTGAGGGGTGGGAGGTGCGCTGGTGTGTCCTGTAGGGTCGCGATATGCCGTCACGTGTGTCGTGACCTGCGAAAGGTTGAGAACCACTGCTGTAAGGAGACGCGGCCTGGGGTTTAACCAAACCTTGTATAATTATCATTAAAGTGCTTCACTCAGCCTGTGTAGCACCCCACTCGCCACTTGTTATGGGAACCTTCACATTTTTAGAGCTCGCACATGGGTCTGGGCCATCTACTCCTAGATCTTTGTAATGGGTGCAGTGATATTGTGTTAGGATAGTTGGAGTCCTCGACTGCCTGCTGGAAAATGAAAGGCAACTGAAGCGGCACTGAAGTGCTGCTTTATTTTATTATTTTTAGCACTGGATCAGAATATGCTCTTAGTCAGACGCTGGTTTTAGCCGGACTTACAATTAAACGTCTGCAGAGTGGAGGATAGGCTGGCTGCTGAAACATGTTATTAAATGACAGAGCACGGAGTGCCACTATCAGGCAATCAACGCCGGGCCCACCTGACTGTTCGGGTTCTGTTAATAATAGGTCAGATCCCTGGGTTCTGCTGTGTTGTGTTCAGTTCAGGGCCCAGAGGGGATGGGAAAGGTTGCTTTGAGTCACTTTTGTGCTTTCCCAATCCTGGAGCTGGCTGGGGGGCCAGTTGAGGCCTGGTGTAACCTACAGCAACTCCTGACCTAACCCCAGAATGCTTCCCTGAGCCATTGACATCAGGGCAGGTTTCTGACTGCTGGAGCGGCACAAGGCAGGTCCACCCAGTGTTCTTCCTTGGTCCCTGCACCTCAGGAATAGGATGAGAACCCCTGAAGAGATAACGTTAACGAGGGTGACAGGCTTTGATCCTTCTGCCAGGTACGGTGTAGTGTGAGGCTGCTGCACTCGTGCCTGCGGGTGGGCAGTGAAAACACACACAGGCCCCAGAACATCACGCTCTGGGTGTCCTTCTCCAGGGGCAGACGTAAGGCTGAATCCCACCATGCCCCCACTGCCTTATTCCCAAGTGCACTGGCTATAAAAGGAAACGGGTCTGTGTAGAGAGTAGGGGTGTCTGAGTAGACTTGGCCTTCCCTGCGGCAAGTGGAGCAAGTAGCAGCTGCTGTAGCCTATGCGACTCCTAGAAAGAAATAACTTGGCTGCCTTGCAAATGCTGTCCTTGATTCAGGGTGCGATTCCCCTGTGCCCAGGGGTTAAAGTAAGGGGGAACGCACTGGAACGCAATTCTGGGGCCCACAAATTTGAAGGACCAGAGTTCCAGGGGCCCTAAAAATAAAAAAATCAGGCAGAACGCATGTTCCGCCCTGCCCTGGCTGCTGGCAGGTCCTACGCCCCACCGTTGTTAATCACAATACTTATTGTGTGATGCAGTGTTTGCTAGTTTGTGACAATAATTGCTATAGACATAAACGCCATATAAAATTATAAATATTTTTATGGAGCGACAACCGATGCATGTGGTACTGAGAAGTGGTTGCAAATGCCTACCTGGGCTGGGGCCTAAACATGCATGAAGGGGGCCCAGACAATACAAGAAGGGGGGCTGGAGATTAGGAGGGTTCCAGGGCCCGTCAAATTATACTTTAACCATTGCCTGTGCCCCAGACATCTAGCGCTTGCTGTACAAGTCAGGCTTTAAAAGCATCTTAAAAGAAAGCCCAAGTTTGGCCCCCTTTTGGCCCTTATTCACTGGGGCTGCGTGATTTCTCACCTTTGCTGGGGGGTGTCTATCATTTGCTCCGTGGGTATGTCTACACTGGAGGCTCTGTTAAGTCAACATAGAGAGTCCACTGTCAACTACCTGCGTCCCCACTGGGAAGGGCTAAGTCGACAGAGGAGTGGTGCATTGTGGGTAGCTGTCCCCCATTGCACCGGGGCCTGGAGGCCAATTAGGTCGATTTAAGGGCACTCTCCGTCTACACTGGCTTGAGTTGACTTAATAAGGTTGACTTAAGTGTTAAGTCGACCTTCAGAGGTGGTGTTATTAAGTCGATTTAAGGAAGCACTTAAGTCAACTTAATACAAGCCTAATGTGGATGCAGCAATCTGTAGGTCGACTTAACCTTCCTTAAGTCAACCTAAGACTCCAGTCTAGATGTACCCACATGTGTGACTTGATTCACGATTTGCATTGACGCCACCTTATACAGACAGAGTGCCCAATGACAAGACGTTGTGTTCACCGCAGGATGGGATTTTGCTTGGGGCAGTGGGAGCGTATGACTGGAATGGAGCAGTGCTAAAAGAAACCAGCAGTGGAAAAGTCATTCCTCACAGGGAATCGTATCTCCAGGAATTCCCGGAAGAGCTGAAGAACCATGGAGCATACCTAGGTAAGAAGATGACACAGAGGGGCGCGGTTTTCTGAACTAAATGAATGACTTTGCCATTCTTAGACCATTTCTACCAGGCAAGAGGGTGCCCACTTCTGGAAAGTGCAGGATCTTTGCAAACAGACCCAATTTCCCAGTGCTCACAGAAATACCCATCCACGCAAAAATAAATTGGTATGTATCCAGCTGTGTGGGCAGGAGGTCTGTGATTGTCTGAGAGATGTATTTCCCCTAGCTCACTGATAAAGCCAATTGAGTATTGAACTAGTAGAGGATCCAGAGGAAAGTCAAAGGCCACAGGAATATACAATATACAGAAGCCATACGAAAGGAGGAGTTCCAATCAATCCAGGTCACCTATGATTCTTACTGGGGTGTTTTAAAAAAATACTGGTCATTTGACATGGCTAAACAGTAAATATCTGCTATGATAATCAGCTCCATATGTGGCTAGTGGCGTCCATGAGTAATAACGTACGCCTGGCTTTCAAAATGGAGTCTACTGACATGAACTGCGAGGGCCACTCAGCATGGAAGCGGTCTTCTCTGCTTGGCAGGAAGCAGGATGAGAGATTACATGGTAATAGATCAAAGATGTCAGAGCTCTTCTCTCTGAGATCAGTCAGAATAAGAGCCCCCAGGCACAACATTCTCCTCCAAGAAATGGGAGGCCATAACACGAGGGAAATAGTTACAAACTGAGTGTCATGTTGGTCTGGCTATTGCTGTGTTTCCCGCACTTGGAGCAGAGACAGGCTTTCAGAGAGAACAGGGCCAGCTCCAGGCTACGGTGATGGTGGATGTGAGCGCTCTTTGCCACCTCTTCCTTAATAGCCCCAAATGGATGAGCTAAAAAAAGTAGAAGTGTCTGAGAAAAGCAATCCCGCTTGCATGTCATGCCATAAAGTTACAGACCAGGCTGGGCAATGTTGTGTGCTGGACCAATGACAGCAAAGTAACCCGAAGCCGTGCAAGGAATCTTCTGGTGTAAACAGGCATCCTGGAGGACGAAAAAGGAGGGTCGATAAACACCAGCCATCCCTGTCTGATAGAACAGACCCGTGGGGCTGTCATGGCAATGCAGAACGGCCATGCTGTGGATGATGGATCAGAGAGCAAGGTTACTCTAGAGCTCCAGCTATACCTCCTGACCTTTCTTGGGTGCAAAGAAGTGAGTGCCAGGAATCTGCCCTATGAAGATGCATAGACAGAGTGGTTTTGTGCAGACAAAGCAGGTTTGGGGTGGTGAAAGCCATCTGATAAACTGATGGGTCAAAGCAGAGCCTCTTATTCCAGTCCCTCGAAGTGCAATTCCTGACTTTACAGATTGGAACCCACCCCTGTAAATTGGTTCTGAGGGAGATCCGAAAGTAGAAGGGGCCTATTTTGCTGTTCTAGTTCAGCTGAAAATTTGGTCGAAGGGGATTTCAGTTTAGGAGGGTGGAAATCTGGGAAGAACAGCTGATTGTGCAAGATTTCAGTTCCTGAATCCAAACCCCATCCTGACGCTACATCTTACTTCAACCTCTAACCGAAACCACAGCACCGAAACCTAATCCAGATCTAGACACCACCTTGACAATCTCGAGTTGTCAATAGCACAAAATCTTCATGGAACTCCTTTGGAGTAGCATATCCAGAAAAATGTCGGGGACAATTATAAATACATTTCTTCTCCAAACCAGAGTGAGCTCTTACTCCTCTTTCATTTGTTTTGGAATCAGGGATTATAGGAAAAACTCCAAGTCACTTCTCTTTGCTTAAAAATATCTTTTTCAAATGCCCGCCCTGATTTTTAGTTTAAATCAGCCAAAAAAAAGACATAACTAGATCTTGGAAACCTAAATGTCTTACCATTATCTACCTACTTAGCTCCCTGGTTTCTCTAGCACCCCCAGTACTATCTGAACCTCTTCTTTCCTAAATGGGCTCTGAAATTCTAATCAATTGTAGTCAAGAGCTCTCATCCCCACACTCTACAACAGGCTCCATTTAGTCCCATAAGTACCCCAAGCTGCATAACATGTAACTCCATCCTTAACTAAACTCTTCCTTAATGGGGGAGGCAAAAATATGGCCCAGCGCATCTGTTGGGCACACCTTCTGTACATAAGTGCCGAGGTGAAAACTCAACAAAGTCCCTCCAACGACAGATTAGTCAGGTGCCTGAGACAGGGAAAAGGACCCAACCCCTTTGAGTTCCCTCCCAGGGCAGCCAAAACCCGTAGCCTGCCTTTCATGAGTGCAAGGTGTGCGAGATGCCTTCGCACTCCAGAAGGAGAATCACTGGTTGAAGTCACTGGCTGATGGTCACCCTAGGTTAGTTCTGCTGTATCCCCTAATCTAATCAATACATGGGATGCTTCTCTGTGCACTTTCCTCTATCCTCCCCGGTCCACTGCAAACCCCATGTGACAAGGTCACTGGATAGATTGTAAATCCTATTTCTCTCTGACTATGCCAGGTATTTTCCATAATGCTCAGGCATATTTACCAATATTCCTCACTAATTCTCCTCAGTCTGTTATCACGATAAACCCATGTCTGTCTCTGCAATCCCCTCACCTACAAATCATGATAAGTTGGCTAGTGAGTACCTGTCTGTTTGTCTGTCAGGTGTCTCTTTGAGCCATTCTGAGTGAAGTATTTTGGGAGTGGTTTCTCTCCTTTATAGATAACGTCTAATACACCTGCCTAGCCCAGGAAAAATGTAATCGTTTAAACAGGGTTTTACCAGACATCCAATGTGCATGTGTAATTATTTTGATTCCCAACCAACCCTGCTCTCTGGGTTTCAGGACCACATTTTTATCAAGTTTGCTTTTCCGAAGCATGTGAAAGGAGTTAAGAAGTGATCAATAGATGCATTAAGCCTTGCATGAGTATGTGTGTTACAGATGATTTTAAATACATCTTCTGCCAGTGGGCTAAATCCATGGTTTTCAACCAGTGGTCTGCACTGAGGGTCCACTCTGCAAACTGTCTAAAACTTCCACAGGGATCGGCACCTCCATTTTAGATTTTTAAGGGATCCACAAATGAATAAAAAGTTGAAAACCATTGGGCTAGATGGTTATAAACACCTTGCTGACCCATTGGATTCTATAGTGATCTATAACAATTGGTTAAACATTTATTAAAACATACATTAATCAGCTATAAATCATCTATAAATAAAGCCTTAATATAAAGTGTGACCAAGTTCATTAGTGAAATCTGATCCTGCCTTCCTGGCTCGCATAGCAGATTATCTTAGAACAAGGGTTAAGGATCCGGTGGCTAAATTAAAACCAATCGTTGGCATTCAGATGGATCATTCAGGAGCAGATACTTCAGCACCTTTGCTTGCTCTGTGTCTGTGTACAGGAGACATCCATGTTTAGCAGTCAGCGCTGACCTCCTGGAGTTTTTGGTTCATAGGCGCAGAGATATTTGCTAAAATGTGCATGAATCTAGGTTCTCCACAGAGTCGCAACTTTTTAGAGCACCAATAATTTGGCATCAGTAACTCTTTTACACCTCTGCAGTCAGGATAGTGCTATGCTAGGACGGTGCCTTGTCGAGCAACATACTTAGCTGTGTGGAATCATGCATCATTGTTTTGCATCTAAATACAGCGTTATTGCTTGTGTAATTTTACCCAAACAGTGAAGTAACGTGGCTCTCAGAAAATGTAATGGACTTACCTGCTACAGCAATATTATTCTGCATTAGATTTGCTAGCAGCCCCAAACCTTGCAAATTCCTAGTAGTAATGTGAATGATCAGGGAGCTGGAATTAAGAGCCTGAGCCATAAATTCAGGGCACTTCAAAACATAAGGTTAGAGTTGTCAGGTTTATTCAAATAACTTTATCTTTTGAGAAATCTTGGCCTCCGGTTTGCTGATCTGGGAGGCAGCTGGAGTTGGGCTACCAGCCTGAAACTAACCAAAACCAGAGTGTCAGCCAGCAGTGCTGCAATAGAGACTCAAAGAGCGGAGCGAGCAATGAAATAATAAGCATTAATGCTGACAAATTCAAACTGGAAATAAGCCATAGCTATTTAACTGTTAGAATAATTAACTGGGGACTGTAGTGGGATTCTCCATCAAGGTCAGATTAGATGATCGCCGAGGTCTCTGCTGGCTTAGAATCTATTCCATTTATTTTCAAAGTCAAAGGGGGAAACTTAATCAGAACTCTTATTTTCTGGCTAAAAAGCACACTGTGCGATTGATTTTGCAGCTTTCTGGTGTTCAGATTTGTCTGTGTCGTTTGTCACATCGATTCAGCACAGCATTCCAGCCAATGCCAGACTCAGCCCCCTGTTGATGCTCCCTTGGAGGTTTGTTTTGCGTTTGTGCTCACCACCCATTTCCATGTGCTGCAGGTTACACTGTCACCTCCGTGATGTCACCAAAGCACGAAAGAATTTACGTAGCAGGAGCTCCCAGGTTCAACCACACAGGGAAAGCAATTATTTTTACAATGTGCAACAACAGGAACCTAACTATTCACCAGTCTTTGAAAGGAGAACAGGTAAAGGATAAGGAGATATGTGGTAAAGATATACGGGGCAGACTTCAGAGTGAATTGAATGCATCCCAGGATGTCTCTCTTATCATTATTTCTCAGGTCCTATTTCTATTTCTCACCTACCTGACCTGATGAACAAAAGGTCAGATTTCCATTTGATATCAATGGGCTCCACCAATCTCAGTAAATTATACCCATTTACATCAGCTGCCAAGGTGGCAGAAGGGCTTGAGAACACATCTTGTTGTTAACAAACCTGTAGCAGTGATATTTTATTCGCTATTCCTTCAGTGTCTGATCATTTAGCCCATCCCACTCGATGGAGTGCTAGAAACACTTAGTTATTGATTGCTTCAGGTTCCCTCTTTGAATTTTGAAGAGACAGATCTGGGCACTCTCTCTGGGTGCGTCTACACTAGTAAAGTAAGTTGACTTAAGCAGACTTAAATCGACTTAATTTACTTTGCGTCCACACTGGAGTTTCCTTAAGTCAAATTAAGCTGCTGCTTAAGTTGACTTAAGGAAATTTAAAGTCAACTTAATAAGACCTGTTTTAAAGTCAACTTTAATGCTTAAGTCAACTTCTTAAGTCGACTTAAGCAGTGTGGACGCCCTAAGTCAATTTACAGTGTAAGTCGACTTAGGGCAGGGCAGGGGAAAAAGGGGAGCCCCTGCTCCCTTCTCCCCAGGAAGCCACTGGTGGCTTGTCCCAGCTTCCTTCTCCCCGGGACCATGGGGCTCCTTTCTGCTCAGGACCATGCTCCAGCTGCTAGGGATCCCCCGGAGGTTCCCTTGCAGCTGGAGCGCCGTGCCGGCAATTGCAGTTCCCTAGCAGTCTACAGCACCTTCCCCCCATTTGCCTGGGCTACCTGTGTCCTCTTAAACCAGGGGTGTCAAACTCATTTGCTGTGGCGGGCCAGATTTGACTTAAATATACTCCAAGTGGGCCGTCCATACCGTGAATCGAAATACTACGGCACTCTCGCATCGTGGAGCGCTGTGTATGCAAAACTGCACTCTGCGATACCTCTCTCTCTCTTAGGGAGAGAGTGTGGTCCTGCGGAGCACAGTCAAGGGCTGGATGGAAGAGGTTCACGGGCCACATTTGGCATATTTCACACCTCTCTCTTAAACTATTCCTCTGCTTGGTTCATGTCCTGCATCTACTGAGCATGGATCCTCCCTTACCCATTATTGCTTACTCCATCCCCTGTTTCGCTGTGTGATCTGTAGACCCCAAATTGTCTCCCTCTAACAGTAAAGAATTGGTCCATTCAAAATAGTTTGAGGAAGAAATGTGGAGTGACTAATAGAAAGGGGGAGATGGTACAACTTAAATAGTCTGCAACAGGGAGGGAATTGTGCATGGCAGGAGAATCAAGAAGCCATTGGCTTGGAGGAAACTGTTCCACTTAAATATACACGTGTGTACTGACCTTTACACAATCTCGCCTTCAAAATCTAGTTTCACAGGAAAATGTGATTCTAAGAGACTGCAACAATGCCAGAGAAAGGAAGAGAGTTGGATCATTAATCTTTTAGCATTGAAATTCTTTTCCTGGTGATCTGTCTAGACAATAAGTTAGAATAGTTCCGTTCAGAAGACTGGAAATTCCACTCATTCCAAGAGTGTCATCCCTGAGGTATTCAATTCCTTAGAAATACCGGGACATGTCGGAATCGATGGTGTTCTAGTTTACATTCCAACCATTTTCTCCTTTCCGAATCTTTCAGATTGGCTCCTACTTTGGAAGTGAAATTAATTCCATAGACATTAACGGTGATGAGGTCACAGATATTTTGTTGGTCGGAGCCCCTATGTACTTCAGTGAAGGCAGAGAGAGGGGGAAGGTGTACGTCTACGTTTTAAAAGAGGTAATTAAGCTGTGATTGTTCATTACTCTTGCCCTAGAAGAGGCTTTGGAATAGGCTGTTTCAGTTCCACATCCTTAGATGCTCTCCTCTGACACAATCCTTGCCATACACTAGGCACTCTGCTGGGGTCTGAGTGCACTTGTCATCAGGCATCTTCCTGAGGGCCAGGCAGCAGCTCTTGTGGGAGAATGAAAGCACCCCAGCAAGAGGAACACACCCATCCTGACACAGATGGAGGAAGGCACATGAGAACATGCAGAGGAGCACAGACAGAGATGGATGTCGTGGACAGAGGCCCCATCTCTGCTCAAACAGACAGTGCCCAATCCTCCTGGATGGTCAATGGATGGACGGGGTGCCTGCTCTACTCGGTACATCTCCACTGAAGCTGGAGGTGTCTTTTCCAGCTCAGGTCGACATACGTGCAGTGGCAGCTAAAGCTAGCCGTGTAACAGTGGTAGCGTGGCGGCGGCTCCAGGTTTGCCACCCCAGGACCTGCCTAGGAGCTCAGACGGGATTGTAGTTGGGTGGCTAGCCTTTCCCACTATGCTACACTGCTGGTTTTAGTGCCCCAGTCCATCCAGAGCGAGTGCGGGGATGTCTACCTGAGCTCTTTACCCAAGTATTGTGGAGATATACCCCAAGACAGGCAAAGGGGCCCTCTCTGCGCAGATGGACAGACAGGGGTGCTTTTTCTGTTCTGAGAGACAGACAGGCACCTGCTCAGATGGATGAAGGGACAGAGGTTGCGTTCAGCTGGGCAGCGTGTTCTCCGTCTGCTGTGCCGGCTCAGCAGCAGAGGTGACCCATGCCTCCTGCTGAAAGTGGGAGGGGGGCAGCTGTGGCTGCCTCTAGATTTTGCACGAATTTGCTTATTTTCTATATGTCGAACCTATTCTTGTTTTCTGAAGCCAGCAAAGGGAATCTAGACCATACCAAAGTGAAGCAATGTTATCCCAGGGTCCCTTTCATTCCCTCCCCTTCCAAACACATTCACAGGCCGTGGTGAAGGCTGGGTTCTCAATTGTCTGTGTTCTCCCAGTGCGTGTGTTGTCGCAGCACTGCACAGATAGCCGATAGAGCAGGCCACGATTGGATCACTCAATGAGACCAGAGATCGGTTTCAGAAATGGAGGCACCATGCCAGGTTTATTGCTGACCAGCCATGGTAAACAGGGCCCTATACATGCTACAAGTACACTTACTCTATCTGTGCCTGTGACAGTGGACCAGCTCCATAAACAACGAGGTTTTCCATTCCTCACTCAGCCAGACAGACGCTCTCTTTGAGACTCTTTTATACACTGATACAAGCAAGTTTCAGATTGCCTCTCAGATGTGTCCAGTTGCCACCCTCTGAGGTGTCCAGACACAGCCCTTTACTTTGTACAGAATAGTTTGATCAAAATATCTCTGTCATATTGTTACCTTGACCTTGGAGGCAGTAATATGTCCCTGTTATTTTTGAGGCATGAGCTTGCACCACTCCTGGTATCAGGATGTCCTGGAATGTGCTTGTGTGTTCTCTGCCTCGCATTTCTTTAGGAATGTGTATTTCTGCAATACCGGCTTGTTCTTGCCAGTTTCTGGGATTTCTGATTTTTGCTAACTTGGCTTCATAATAACAGGGCTTAACTGATGTCTTAGCTCAGGCGAGGCCCTGGCGTATCATACTAGGCCTTATGTCCGAGGTTCTCACTTTTTATTGAAAGCAAGACAAGAAAAGGGGTCACCTTTCCCTTTGCTAAGTGGGAAAACATGTTTTCTGGCTAATGGCCCCTTCCTCGAGCTCACACTTCGGGGATGGGCTCCTGGGGCTTGATCAAATCCTGTTTTAATCAGAGGAAAGACTCCCATTTCTTCAGCAGGTATTGTACCAGGCCCTTGGGGTACCAGGGTCTTCTGGCCAGACCACCTCCTGCTTCCAGTGCCACAAGGATGGTCTCCTGGAAGATGAATGGCATTTTTTCTGCCTCGTCAGTGTTTTCCCTTTCCCAGAGTCCTGCTGCCTCTCAAAGGGTGCTGCTCTACCCTTACGGGAAAGCCCTGTAGAATCCAAGGAGGAATGAACGCTTTTCTTTTCTTTTTCAAAATCATCCTATAGCTTTTAACAGAAAATGACATGTCTGGAATGGAATCCATAGGATGGCTCAGATGGTAACAAGGGTGCGTCTACACTACAGTTTTCTTAAGTCGACTTAAGCAGCTTGCTTAAGTCGACTTAAGGAAAATAAAGTCGACTTAATTAAAATTAAGTCGACTTTATTAAACCTCCTTTAAATTCGACTTAAGGCTTAAGTCAACTTCCTAGAGTCGACTTAAGCCAGTGTAGATGTGGGGTAGCCCTAAGTCGACTTAGGGCTACCCCAGGATTACACCAATGCCCTCCCTGCTGGGGGTGACACAGGGGGAGCCTGGCATGCCCCCCCACAGGGCAGAGCCCTGCCCACCCTGCCCCTATGCCCTGCCAGGGTCCCTGACCCCCTTTCCCCCATTGTACCTATGTACAATGGGGCAAAGGCTGAGCCCCCTGGCATTGGGCAAGGGGTGCCCCCCTAACCCATGGACCTGCCCTAGGTCCCCCTAAGCCACTAGAAGTCGACCTAGGCGTCCAGTGTGGACGCTCTAGGTTGACTTTCTAAGTTCCCCTTTAAGTCGACTTTAATTTTAAGTGTAGACGCACTAAGTCGACTTAATTAAAGTCCACTTAAATTAACAAGTGTAGACATAGCCAAGGGTTCCAAAGAGCCAGAGGAAGGATCACATCTGGTGCAGATTCACTGATGCTAGACTTAAATCCCAGTTTGTTTCTATAGGACCTGTTACATGTTGTGGCTTTCCATCAGAGCCTGTTTGGTCTTACCCTGAGTCTGTCAAGTGTGGAGCATGCTCCAAGATTGCAATGGGGGAGGAGGACTGTGGAGGATGGGGGGAAAAGCCACCTCATCATTAATGAGGAAGTGCTTGGTGCTGAGTCAGGCCTTTAGAGCACTCAGATCACCTGGTCTGAGGTGCCTGACATGAAAAAATGAATTCCCCCATGTTGGCAACTGCAGGCACTCAACAGCTCTCTGGGGAGACCTACCATTGCAGAGGGCGTGTGCTCCTTTTGCACGTACACATTTGATTGCAGAATTTTGCCCATCATTAGTCTGTTTCACAATCTTAAGCAAACCATTTATCCAGTTATTCAAGCATATAATTAAACGAGAAAGGAAAAAAATTCATCATTATGAGTCTTCACGGTGGCATTTGCTGGTTCCTTGTTGATTCATTGCGGGAAAGGCTCCCCTAATAACATTTCAGAATTATGTTGTCTTCCTTGTTTGGGAAATTGTTTGCAGATTGCACTACCTCTGTTATGATTTCCTCTAGGATTCCAAACTCTCTGAGGTTAAGACTAAAAATAGCCTCCTTAGAAAGAAAGAGCCATTCCTCCGCCTCCTTTGTAGACATTCTTGTAGTTTTCACATGATTTAGAATCCGGGGAGCACTGAAAAAAAGCTGTAAACTCAGTTTGATTTTTTATTGACAATGCAATGGTAAAATTAGATTTCCCACACTGGCATTGAGTACTACCTTGAGTACAGTAAACAGGGAAGTGCTATTAAGGATGAGACGTGTCTTTAGCATGAAAGCTGATGATGAAGAGATTCAGAGAGGCACAGTAGCAAATGTTACATTATTTCCATAAACCCAAACTAAGATTAGCAATAAGTGTTGGGTGTGCGAGTAACTTTCTGTAGCCTCCAAGAGGAATGGTACATTTGAAAACAACACTTGAAAAATTTCCTTTTGGGCTCAGTTTGCTTTTGCTTTGTGACAAAGGGAAGGCAGTCAATCATTGGTTAGGATTTTGTAACAAATGTCCCCGCCTCCCAAAAGAACATGTTGTGCAGTTCCAGCTGAGTGAAGGCTGTAAACAGAAGCACTGTCCCTGGATTTTCACTCTTGGAGATTGGGCGTTAATGATGGGAGGGTTCCTGACAAAGCCAGTAGCTTCCTCTCGCTTTCCATCAAATTCCTGAATTTGCTGGCTTTCAAGACACCAGTCAAGATTCAACTATTGAGCCTGTGTTTCCTTGGCTCTGGGTTGGGACTTGGCAGGCTGGGTTGGTTGATAAAGGTTTGCACAATGTGGCCAGTTTATTTATTTATGCAAATGGTGTCTCTAGCAGCCACAGCAATGGGGCATAAAACTTACTCGATAATAATAATGCCGTGGTGTTTGTCTTCTCAGTGCAAACCAGTTTGCTTGAAATAGGCTCATTTTCACTCAGAAACTTGATGCACATATCACCTGTTTTGAATTTGCAATGAAATGAGAAAATGTGCAGTGCTGGAAACAGCCTTTTGCTTACACATTATACCCCAGCCTCACAGGCTGCAATCCAGGGATCTGCCCAGCTGTGGAATCTCCAGTCCTACCCTGTCCCCCAAAAAACCACAGTGTGCAGGGCTGAAATGAGCCCCCCTCTGCTGGGCTTGCTGAAATCCTACTTTGCTCCTACAGCAGCGCAGGGGGCAAGGTTTGCCCCAGGTTGAACAGGTCACACAGCCATAAAGGGACAGGACAATAGTTTGTGTGTACAGAACCCCTTCCAGCTAAAGATCTCAGAGCACCTGACAAATGTTAATTAAGTAAGCTTGGCAATACCCCTGTGAGGAAGGTAAGTGATCTTGCACCCATTTTACAGATCGGTAGGCTCAAACAGGAAGAATCTAAGTGGCTTACCTGAGATGATAGAGTCAATGTTTCACCAAGCCAAAACAAGAGTCCAGGATTCTCTGTTCTGGCCAGGAGTTCCCAGTGCTTTTCTCAGTTACAGTGGGCAGCAATCTCTGTGGAACTATTTCTCTCTTTTTCTCTCTAGCTTAGGTATGTGCATGGGCCCCACCATCATAGAATCATAGGGCTGGAAGGGACCTCACAAGGTCATCTAGTCCAACCCCCTGCTTAAAGCAGGACCATTCCCCGTAAATCACCCCAGCCAGGGTTTTGTCTAACCGGGCCTTAAAAATCTCCAAAGATGGAGATTCTACCACCTCCCTAAGTAGCCCATTCCAATGCTTCACCACCCTCCTAGTGAGAAAGTTTTTCCTAATATTCAAGCTTGACCTCCCCAGCTGTAATTTGAAACCATTGCTCCTTGTTCTGTCCTCTGTTACCACTGAGAACAGCCTAGCTCCCTCCTCTTTGGAGCAACCCTTCAAGTAGTTGAAGGTTGCTATTGAATCTCCCCCAGTTTTCTCTTCTGTAGTCTAAATAAGCCTAGTTCCTTCAGTCTCTCCTCATAAGTCATGTGCCCCAGCCCCCTAATCATTTTTGTTGCCATCTTTGATGTCTTTTCACTGCACAACATCCCTGCGAGGAAGCGTGCTGCTATTCTCCCTGAGGCATAGGGCGGAAAAGTGACTGGTCCAAGTCACACAGTATGTCTGTGATAGAGCAGCAAATTGAGCACACATCTGGGCTAGTGCTCTAAACAATGAGTCATTGTTCCTATCTAAGGCTTATTTATATACAGCTGCCCATCATTCAACAAAAAGTCCGTAGTCACTTTAATGGATTTTCTGGCTCTTCCTCCTTTTTGGGGTACAATCACTGCAGTTGGGAGGGGGGATGTTTGTTTTGTGGGATTATAGGGAGTTGGTTGATTGCTTGTCTCATGATTTGGGATTTTTTATTCCTCCACCCTGCTTCTGCTTCTCCTTTAAGGACCAGTTTGTCTTCAACGGCTCTCTGAAAGATTTGCAGAACTACCAGAATTCTAGGTTTGGCTCTTGCATTGCCTCTGTGCCCGACCTGAATCAAGACACCTACAACGATGTTGTCATTGGTGCTCCGTTGGAAGATGACCACCAAGGAGCAATATATATCTTCCATGGCTTCAGAGACAACATTCTGAAGATGTATAAGCAGGTACAGTTTCTCTTGTCCCATGGTTTCCCCACCACAGAGTTAGAAGAATTGTGATTTCCTCCCACGTCAGGGCCCCTTCATGCTGCCAGAGTGATGTAAAGGGGCATTGGTAGAAATGAGACTCAAGTCCTGAAAAGACGGGAAAATTAGGTTTGGAATATTTTGTGATATTTGATAATATTTCTGAGGTAATAGTGCCTCAGGAGTGCACAAACCAGGAGTTATAGCAATTCATCTCTTATTACCAACCTTTTCCCCCATATCTATGTATTTTACCCTGGAGATTTTACCCGCAGGAGAGGGCTAACATTTTTCATGCTCCTGAAAGTGAGAAATGACAAGAGACAGGAGCATGACATCCTGTCTTGGTCAACCTTTCCTGATGCCATCTCACCCTGTTATCAGAAATCAGTGAGATAATTAAAATGGATTCAGTTCTCCCCACTACATTTAAGGCACATCTACATTGCAAGCTTCTTTTGGTGGTCTGTAGTGTACATACTTGCATAGCCCCCCAGTACAGGTGTAAATATGACCCGCCGGAGTTTTTCCTAACCACAGTGAAAGGTTCTGGCCATGGAGAGCTGCCGGAATCTTTCACTGACGTGTGTAGCTACACATCACGGTGTGGATGCAGCTTGCTTTTCACCGGGATGTGCAGCTCCGAGTACCACACGTGATGCTGATACTGGTGTACAATGTAGACACAACCTTGGAATTATTTGGAAAGATAAAGTCCATCAGAGGTCATTTCCGAGGCTACTTCTCAGAGAGATGTTGTCTTGTACACGAACATGAACTATTACAGCTCAAAACATCTGCTGTCTCTATTAACACATGTAAAGCTTTTGCCTATCTATGCAGTATTTTCTGGAAGTTAGCTTGTTCTTCTTTCTATGAATCACTCATTAATCAGATAATCTTCTTTTGCCCAGATTGTTCTTCTTAATATTGCTTAGCAGGAAGACTCCTTGTTTTTTTTTTAGTATAAAATCTGTCTCCAATGACAAAATCTGGAGGTGAAATTCTGGCCCCATTGAAGTCCAAGGGAATTTGTCTTTGATTCAGTGGGCCAGGATGTAATAATCGGTGTCTAATTGTTTCATAATGTGACTGTAAAACCAGTTCCAAGATATTTTCTTCAGATTTTCCTGCTGAAACAAATGAGATATGGAAGATGTATCTAAAATGAATGGGAGTTTTTAGAGCTTCATACTGTGGGACAGAGTTTATAAATGATACAGAGTTATAGAAACATAGGGGGAAGTATGTGGAATGGATCTCAAGAGGTCATCTGGTCCATCCGCCGGCACTGTGACAGGATTAAGTATTACCTAGACCATCTCTGACACATATTAAACTTGCTCATAAAAATCTCCAACCTATGCTTAACATCCTCAGTAGAACCACCTTCAAGAGGTGGGGAAAATGGCCCAACCACCTGCTTAAACTATGTTCAGTGGAAAGTTCTGAGAGTGACACCGCTCAAAAGCAAATGTACTATTTGCCTAGCAAATTATAAATGTTTCTTTTCCTTCAGCCATTTGAAAGTAACTTTCTACTTCTGTACCTCTGAATGCTCTAAAGTCCATAGGTAGTACAGGGATCACGACTGAACACCACACACAAGTGTGATTGCTTCACAAAACCCCATTTGGATTTCTGGATCCCCTGGCTTGCTGAGAAATAAAGCTGGGGGTGTGTTTTGTAGGGCTTTGATCTTATCTGTGTGCTGGAGAGGAAGGCCCGACTGACAGGCACAGGTACATTCTCTTGCACTGACATGTGACCTTATGTCACACCCACGCGTGCAGAACGTCCATGTTTACTCACCTTCATGCACCCACACACATTCCCTGTGCTCACAGACAAACTTTCACCTTTACACACTGCTATTTGTGCTAGATTCCCAGCTAGTGAGTCTGAGGGTGGGGCACCAAACCTAAGAGGGAATTCATTGGCTGAAAGAAGAGATCCTAACAGCTAAAATCCAAACTAGAATAGGGTACTGGAATGCGAGAACCATATGGAAACTGAGTCAAGGAGTCGGAAAATGACTCATTCAATATTAGTATTCCTGGAGTGAGCGAAATGAGATGGAGTGTAAGCAGAAGACTCCACTCGGATGGTATCACAGAACTCAGTTCTGGAAATTTAACACATTGCATCAGAGCTATCCTTGAAGAGTTCTTGGTATCTGCTGGCGGGACAGAGTAACCAGTGCTGATGCGTTATAAAGGACTGGCCAGCAGACTGTAGAGACAATGATTTGAGAAAGAAGGCTGGAGTGGTTTCAATTTGTGGTATGGATTTCAAGAAACGTGGCATTAGACAGACAGAGATGGAAATGCTGGGTTGCCTCCTGTGTCACAAGGAGGAGAGCACAGGCCAGTAATAGTAATAGAATAGTCTTGCTAGAGACAACTCTGGATTTCTTGTCATGCTTTTTAGAGAATAGCAGCCGCAGACCTTCTTCCAGGCCTGATGTACTTTGGGTGCAGTATCCACGGACAACTAGATCTAAATGAAGATGGCCTCATAGACCTAGCAGTTGGCTCACTTGGGAGCGCTGTGCTGTTATGGTAGGTTATCCCTCCTGGATTTGTTACTGGCCTCTCACGTTCATGTCAATATGCTATCGTTCAGGGAACAACCGAGCTTCCAAAACACGGACCCTTTTTACTAAACCCTTAAAAAGCTTTATAATGTTCTACAATTGTGATCCAATATCTGTAGGCTTGGAGAACTGGATTTTTATTTTCCGTGATTTTTGACAGATGATGTCAATATTTATTTTATGGGTTTGTTTTATTATTTTTAGCAATTTAAATTTTCACAGTTGTGGGAAATTATAGGGGAGGGCCAGACAGTAATGATTTAATGACAGTAGTAATTAAGATTCCAGAAGTGAAAACTTTAGAATCATTAAAACACCAATTGTCAACATCACGTCAAAATATACAAATTAAATATTCTTAAATCAAATTCGAATAAGTTCCCACGCAGCCTTTTTCTTATTTTGCCTATCTGTAAATTTCCGTTAGAATTGATGGAAAGATTTTTTTGTTGGTTTCTGAGTACAGTGGAATCAATATTTGCCAACATTTACCAATAATGATCGAATTCTTCCAAGCCTAAATATACTGAGGGAAGTAGTAGGGCTCTGGTATGATACTGGAAATGTAGCTGTGCATGAAAAGACGTCAAAACGTCACTCAATTTCACAAATAAAAACCAAACTTCATATCCTTTCCCAAAGTTCTCTTGGGTTTTATTTCGTTAATAAATTAATACATCAAAGCATTAATTAATGCTTGGGAAGCAGCTGGATGGCAGGAGGAGAGACTCTTGGCTGGTGTAAATCAGCACAGCTCCATGGAGCTATACCAATTTTATTCCACCTGAAGATTTACCCCGGAACGTGCTATCGACTTACAAAGGATCAAATTCTCCTCTCAGTTATGAGCACGTAACTCCACTGAAATTGCAGAGAAGCATTTGGCTGTAGCTGGTCATGTTATTCTTCATTTCCCAGTCTGCAGTTGTTTCCTCTCTCAAGTCCCGGTTGAAGAGAGATCATTGTGCAATACTGACCATGGTCTGTGTCATCCCATTGGGCCGTGCTTAGTCAGGCGTCCTGCAAGCACATCTGACCCCTGTGACACAGTCCTGCATGCCACTCTCAGTCCTCACTGTTCTCTTCATCGGTTCTCCTCCTAGCCCAGTTCTCGTCCATCCCTTGATCCTTGTCAAGTTCCTGAATGTATTCCCGTCAGTGCCTTCTTTCTCAGTCATCTCCTTGGAGCAATTCTGCGAAAGACAGGGGCGTGATGAAAGGGGAATGCTGTGGCTATGCGCAGTATCTTGTGTAGGCAGGAGGAAACTGGTGTGATTTGGGCTATGCGGGGGTGTGGAAGGAGTTGAATAGGATGTCATTTCTCACTCCCCCTGCAAAACCTGTGAATGGACACCTGTTCAGGCGTCCAATGACAAGCAGTAGTAACCTGTGCACTTCGTTCCCACCCTAGGTCCCGCAGCGTCGTTCAGATCAATGCTAGCATTAGGTTTGAGCCGTCCAAAATCAACATCTTCAACAAAGACTGCAAGCGAAACGGGAAGGATGCCACCTGCATGTCTGCGTTTGTCTGCTTCACCCCGGTCTTTCTCTCAGCTCATTTTCAGATGGCAAGTGTGGGTAAGTGAAGGCTCCTACTTTGATCTCTCCCTTGCTCCTGTGCGAATGACCCTTTCCTTTGCCTTTACCTGGCCTGCTGCGTTGGGAAGAGCCCTGCCAAGCTGTTCCCATCTATTGCAAGCATGGAGGTAGAGAGGAAAGCGAGCTAAGAGCCTCTTAGAGGTTGAAGATTGCACTAAACCCACGTGCTTCATTTCATATGACAGGCCCATTCGTGACCCGTGACTCCCCTTTTCGATCTGCACATGTATATGTAATGCAGTGGGTGTACCGGACCCCTTAGATCTACAACTGTTCAGTGTAGAGCGCTGCAGCTAGGACATAACTCTAGTAGCGTCTAGGTGTAATTTCCGCTCACCCTTCCATTGGAGAGCAAAGTCTTGTCGTTCTTCCTGCACACTGTGCAGGGACTTGCAAAATCAAAGCTTTGCCACTGGAAAACAGCCACAATAACAATATACGGTGACCAAAGGGGATCTTGTTATCGACTGTCCACGCAGCCCCTGTAGGTCCCTGAATGATTCCAGTTCTCGGGGAGATTAGCACGATCAGCTCTTACTATCAAGCTGAAAACGCAAGATGAAGCAACGATTAATCATTGAGCAAGTTTTACTAAAGGAAATAATCCTAGGCTGTGGTCATAGGGATTTAGTAACGAGTCCCCAGCCTCCCCTATAGGAGATTGGCCAAATCTACCCAGCCTTTGTTCTGAGCTTAGACGAATCCCTTCAGCATTTACCTCTCCTCCAAGATGTTTTAAAAGACAAAGAAGCAAGGCCAGCTACATTGTAGTGTTAGGTCTCCCATCTTGGTTAATACTCTGTTCTGGGCCATCCTGGTCTGCAAAGGGAGTCCTCCCAACATTTAACTGTAGGGAATTGTCATGGTTCTTGTACAATCTCTGTGTGAGCATTTGGGGCCTTGGGTCTTGCATCCACGCAGTACATCTGCATGTGCATACACACTCGGCTAATCCCACCATGATCTGCTCGATCCTGCTTGGCTTTAAAACACGGTACATTGCTACATCTTGGAGTCTTCACAGAGCATGCCCATGACTCAATGAGAGCAAAGAGGAAACGAACAGCGTAGCCTAAAATAACCCACCAACAATGTACAGTAAAATACTATCACGGGAGCTTATGTTCTGAGTGAAGTCAAGTCCCCAGTGAAGCAAATGGCAGAATTCCTACTGATTTCACTGGTGCCAGGATTTCCCTCTATACTGGTCAGGGCTCGTATTCTGTTTGTAACTCACCCTGTAATTGCAGAGCTTGCAGAGTAAGATGTCACAGAGCTATTTTAGAATAAAGAGGAGAATGACCAAGGTTGTAGCTCAGAAGTCCGGCACTGATGAGGGACGAAGGAAATAAGCGAAGAAAGAAGCTGAATTCTGAATGTCTTCGATTTAGATGTTTCAGTCTGTTGTTAGCATGGCATATGGTCCTAGCACAGGCCATTTGGGATTTTGCTGTGGTACGGGAGAGATGTGTGACAGTATTTAAGAAGAAAAACGATAACTCGTTAAGTATATAAGGGGTAACACGCAAAATAGAAACAGTTCTTTCAGCACCAGTACACAGTTCATCATGTGGATAGATATCAGAAAAACACTTAAACCACCTGTCCAGCATTGCTCAGGGTCCTGAAATGACCCATTTGTATGGTATATTGTTGAAAAGGGGATGCAAATACTTTTAAAGTGTCTGTTATCTAATCAAAAAGCCTAAAGTGACTCCAGAAACCCAAATCCCTGATTCCCAGATTCTCAGGTATTGATGGTGTCCAAAAATTCCTTTTCTTTCTGCATTTAGTCAAAAAGTCATGACTTTTCCCCTCTGACTTCATCGCAGTTAGCCATAACTTTGTAACCTACAGATTAGATTAATGAAGAGGCTACTTTAGGCACCTGAGAGCGTCAATAGGTGCAGAATACAGCTGCTTTTCTGCTTGGATATATTTGTCATGTGGTGCATATTAGACATATACCCTGTAGCTTTCCAGTGCTATTCATGGGATAGCTTTGATTTGTTAACAGCCCCTAGATTTTAATTCTGGGAGAGCAGTGGCTCAATGGATTCTTCTAGCTTCATCCCTCTGGAGTTTGCTAGCCAGCCCAGCAAAGCCGACACCGAGGAGTCAGTCTCTTCTTTATCCTCTGATCTTTGGCTGGATTGGCATGACTGAATTGGGGCTGCCTTTCTGCTTTCAGTGGAGTTTTCTTCAGACCCTATCAAGGTGTTAATTGTAAAGATTTCATGGTGATTTGGTTGCCTGTGAGCCCCAGGCTTAAAGGGGGCATATTATAGCGTAAATCAGAAACATTCATAAGCAAATAGGTCTGGGCCCAGCTGGCCGAGACAGTGCACAGAAAGTCTTCCATAAAGGTAGACAGCACAAGCGTGCGGCCCGTCTGTTTGAACCATATTTAATTGTTTGAAATGACCTGCAATTTGGCCAGCTTCTAAAAAGAGCAAAGTGACAACAGTCAAAAGTTGCCAAGGAGAACCTTGTTTTGAAAAAAGGGACTTTGATAAACTCTGCTTGTGACCTTTCGACTCCATGCATGGACAATTCAAAGATGTTCATTTTGTTTTTCTTCCTGCTCTGGTGGGAGACCATTGTGCTAAAGGAAAGGATGGTGCCTGATGGTGGCTTTACCATATAAAAATGGCAACAGTATAAAGAAACCTGAATCAAACATTTCCCTTCTCAGGACTAAAATATAACGCTACCATTGATGAGAGACGGTACACGCCCCGGGCTCATCTAGATGAAAATAGCGACAAGCACTCTCATAGGACGGTGACATTGTCTGCAGGACAAGAACACTGTGACAAGCTGAATTTTCATGTCTTGGTAAGTATAAATGGCACCAAACTTGGGGACTTTGCCAACCAGAGATGATGCACAGGAAGGGCAGAGACAAGAGCATTCCGTCCTCCCACTAATTTGCTGCTAGGCTTGTACTGAGCATGCTCACATGGTCTGAGCATGCTCAGTAAAACCGCTGTAGCCAGCTGCCCTCACTCTGCCACCCATTAGTGGCAGGCATGGGCCATCTCTGCCCCCAACTCCCATTGGGGTTAGTAGAGAGATTCCTTTTGACTTCAGTGGGATTTAGATCAGGCCAGGTAAAATGATTCTGCTTGGCAAGGACCTTCATGCAAAACACAAACACATCAGGAAGCAGGCCCACAAGCCAAGAGGAAGTGCCTCGAGCACATCACATGGCTGGAAACCAGGCTAAGCTTTATATCCAAGTCCAGATCTCTTCTTGCTGGCCTTGATGTGGTTACGGATGAAATATGCTCCGAGTAAGCTGCTGAAGTTTTATAGCTGCTCAGTTGGCTACAAGAGCCAGCAAGGGACCGGAACGCCTCACAATCCCTAGTTATTTTTTTCTAAAAGCCTTTTATCATTTCAGTGCTGAAGTCTGTGGAATTCATACCTGGCTGCTTTTGGGGACCAGTCCTCATGGTTCTGAACTCAGTAAAAGCAAATGTGCCAGCTTTGATCCAGGACCAAATGTTTTCATGTTGCTTCCCAGACTTTCTCACTTTCTGCACTTCTCCTACCAATAGGCTCCCTTTTTTCTTGGGTTAGGAGCCAATTAAAGGTTCTACACAGCAGAGCCTTGCCAAACAGGAAGGGATGCAAAAAATTCACCAAACTAAGTGATGAGAAATTACTCACAAGTGGAGATAGACCTGAACAAAAGCCTAGATCCAAACACTCTCAAGCATTGGGGAGATTTGGGTACGGATCTGCAGCTGAACTTTACAGAATGCCATGCCAAATCTCCAGACCCAAATTTCTGTGAAATTTGGGGGTGTTTGCTTCTGAATTAGTGATTTGGATTTATTTCTGCTCGTAAATACTCTGGCGTATTTGTTTTTTAACACGGGTCCTCCAGTTCAGGTAATAAAGTGACTCACCCTTCTTTGCATGTGTCTATAAACATAACAAACTGCCATTTTGACTTCACGCATCTGACCAAGTGGGTTCTAGAACTACGAAAGCTTACGCCTTAATAAAATTGTGAGGCCATGTACACACGATCACTTTATCACGCGATAAGGCTCCTTACTGCGCGATAAAGGTCCGAGAGTACACACGAGCATTTTTCCTCTTGCGCGGCAACACTCTCTAGCCCTGCAACAGTTAAACCACTCAAATCGAGAGTGCTCAGGCTTAGTGCTCGTGTGTACACATTTTCCAATCTAGACAGCCTCCGGAAATGTCCCAATCGAGGCCACTCTGGGACACTGGAGCTGTCAAATATGTCAATTTCACTGCCCTCGCCGGTTTGGGCCAGCCCCCGCCGCCTCCCCAAGCTTGGTGGCTGGGCTTCGGGAGGGAGCGGGGGCTGCAGCCAGCCCCCTAGCCCAGTGAACCCCTGGGGCAGCCCACTGCCAGCCAAAAGGCTGGCTGTGGGCAGTGCATGATGGGACAGGTGCCCACCATGCACTGCTCCAAGGAGCACGTATTTACACACAAAAGCACTATATTTATAGCACTTTCCTTGTCCCGCAACAGCTTATTGCGGGACAAGTTTGTCGTGTGTACATAGCCTGAGTCTTTAAAGGGCCAAAGGACTCCTAGTCTGTTTTGTTTCACAGCAAATGTTCTGCACTCCTAAGAGCCCTTTGCATTCCTCCACGTACACACCTGAGTTCACACACGTGCACACGCGCGCACACACACAGAGGCAAAATGCATCTCACATTTTATTTGTATGGGTCAGAAGGCATGCATACAACTTTAGAGCAGTAAGATGCTGTGCTTTAGTCTCAGTCACCTATGTAATGTCCTTTCGTTGTAAGAAGAATGAAAATAAATGCAAAATGTGTTAAACTGAGATACATTTACTTTGTAAAATTTGTTCCACTGTGGTTCATTCTGGGTTTTCATTGAACCCAACTGTTCCTACTGAAAACATCTGCCATTTTTTATGATGTATTAGAGAGGCTACAAAGGCAGATAACCCAATAATAATGGGGAATTTGAACTATCCTCAGATTAACTGGTTATATGCCATCTCAGGAAGGGATGCAAAGATAAAATTTCTAGACACATTAAATGACTGTTTCTTGGAGCAGCTAGTCCTGGCTGGACACCACAAGAGAAGAGGCAATTCTTGATTTAGTTCTAAATGGGACACAGGATCTGATCCAAGAGGTGAATACAGCTGAACCACTTGCTAATAATGATTATAATATCTTTAAATTTAATATCTTTGTAGGGGGAAAATGCCAACTTCAAAAAGGCAACTACTCAAATATGAAGAAGATAGTTCAATGAAAATTAAAAGAACAGTCACAGGGATGAAATGCCTGAAAACTGCATGGAGACAATTAAAAAATACCATAGGAATGATTCCAACTAAATGTATATCCCAAATAAAAAACCCAGTAAGAGGATTGAAAAAGTGCTACTATCTTAAAGAGCAAAGTAAAAGAGTCAGTTCAAGACAAAAAGGCATCTTTTAGAAATTGGAAATCAAATCCCAGTGAAGAAAATAAAGAATTCTCTCCCACGGCAGATTTGGCAAAGGATCTGGGGTTTTTTCACCTTTCTCTGTAGAGTGGGACACTGCTCACTTGCTGATGGATTCTATTTATCTTAAATTCTTTAAGCCATGATGTGAGAACTTTAATAACTTAGTCATAGGTTAGAAGTTTATTACAGGAGTGGGTGGATGAGGTTCTGTGGCCTTCATTGCACAGGAGGTCAGGCTAGAGGATCATATTGGTCCCTTCTGACCTTAGAGTTTGTGAGTCCATAAATAGAAATGCTAGCAAGTCAAATGTAAAAATGTAATGAAGTAGGCACAGAAAGAATTTGAAGAGCCGCTAGCTAAGGACACAAAAACGAATAGCAAAAATTCCGTTAAGTGTCTCAGAAGCAGAAAGCCTGCCAAATAGTCAGTGGGATGAATGGACTATCGAGGTGCTAAAGGAGCACTCAAGGAAGACAACACCACTATGGAGAAACCAAGTGAATTGTTTTCATCAATCTTCACGGCAGAGGATATGGGCAAGATCCCCACACCTGAGCCATTTATTTTAGGTGACAACTCTGAGGAGCTGCCCCAGACAGAGGTGTCAGTTGAGGATGTATTGGAACAAATTGATAAATTAAACAGTAATAAGTCCCACTCAGGACAGAGACCACTGAGTCCCTGAAAACATCCTCTCAGTGAGCAGGGGCAAGCAAATGCAAGCTACCAGAATGTTAGGCGCTGTTAGGAAAGGGATAGATAATCAAACAGAAAAGATCAGAATGCCAGTATATAAGTCCATGGTATGCCCACACTTGGAATATTGTGTGCAGGTCTGGTTGCCCCGTCACTAAAAGTTTTATTGGAATTGGAAAAGGGGCAGAAAAGGGCAACAAAAATTATTAGGGGCAATGGAATAGCTTCCATATGAGGAGAGATTTAAAAGACTGGGACTAAGATGAGTAAGGGAAATATGATGGAAGTCTATAAAATCACGAATGGTGTAGCGAAAGTGAACAGGAAGTTTTATTTACTCCTTCTCATAATGCCAGAAGCAGGGGGCCACCCAATGAAATTAATAGGTGGCAAGTTTACAACAAACTTAAGTAAGTACTTCTTCACACAAGGCATTGTCAACCTGTAGAACTCATTGCCAAGGGAGGTTGTGAAGGACAAAGGTGTAAGAGGTTTCAAAAAAGAATTAGATATGTTCATGGAGGATAGGCCCATCACTGACTATTCGCCAGTGTGGTCAGATACACAACTGCATGCTCCAGGTGTCCCTAAACCTCTGACTGAAATTGAATGGCAGAGGGTAGATCACTCAAAATTGCCATGTTCTGTTCATTTCCTCTGAGGCATCTGGCACTGGTCACTGTCGGAGACAGGATACTAGACTAGATTGACCATTGGTCTGACTCACTATGGCCATTCTTACGTTCTTATTTTCTCTGCCTCTAGGACACAGCAGACTATGTGAAGCCCGTGACATTTTCAGTCGAATATGGGCTGGAGAATCCTGACCATGGTCCCATGATGGATGATGGCTGGCCAACTGCGCTTAAAGTCTCTGTACGTAATGGTCACTGCACTTGGAGAAAAGTACTCAGCATGGGATCGGCAACTGACCCATCAGCCAAAGCAATAGTCTGCACTAATTATCCACAGCGCCTTTCATCCAAGGATCTCCCAGTGCTTCCTGGCAGTGGCTGAGGGTTATTACCACCATTTTATAGGTGAAGAAACTGAGGCACAAAGAGGCTGAGTGGGTGGCCCACAGTCACGTTGAGATTGTCTATCCTTTGAGCTGGGTGTGATTCCCAGCCCAGGGAGACATATTCATTTTGGCTCTCATTGAGATGATGCTGTAAAAACGGAGCGTAGCCTTGTCCGCAAACACTGCAGAAGGAGCTAGCTGCCCTAAAGATGTGTTTAGGGCCTTGCATGGCTCCATACTCGGGGCAGCTAATCTATCCTGCTGCTTGCGCTGCCTGCTCTCCATTTTTAGCACGTTGGCTCAGTGAGAGCTAGCCCCCAACTCGAAGTGTGGACATACACACAGTCAGCCAGTGATACTCATAAAGGGAAGCCAGGTGTCCTGACTCTCAACGCTGGAACATGCCCACTCTGATATATCTTAGTGTTCTCTTGCCTCCCCATGCATATTTGTTATTTTTTCCTCTGTAAACCATGGCACCTGTGAGAATCCATGTTGTTGATCTCGCTCAAGGCGCCATAGCGACATCGCTGTTAAAATCTTGTCCCATGACTTTGAGAGGAGACCCAGAGCTGTCAGTGGTGAACCACAAACAGCCGAATTCCGTGCTCCACCAAGTTCACTTTGTGCCACTTACATCTACGTGATGCAAAATGAACCTACACCCCCCAGGGTCTGCCCCTGGAAAATTCCCCTTGTGCAAGGGGATTAGCAGAAAGCTGGCAAGAACAATTCCATCGCTGCCTGTGCCAGAAATCAGTCCCTGCCATAAGGAGAGGAAGGGGCATAGCAGCAAAGGGGGATTGGCATAGACAGTCTCTGCTGCGCCCTATTTGTCAGTTCCCCAAGAGATCTTATAACAGTGGCATATGTTAAAATCATCCCCTGGGGCCAGGAAGCTCTGCAGAAAATAGAAAATCAACTCAGAAGGGTACAGTACCATCTTTATGCTCTCCTATTCTAGAGCCAGCTGGGGGCCAATCTGATCAGAGCAGCCCTACGGCTCTTATGCTCCCATATTATCATATGGCAGGCAGCAAAGACTTATGGGTCAGGTGGTTTGCCAGGCATGTGCCTTGCATTCCACTGATGAACCCATGACTGTCTTTGCAAGAGGTAGGGTGCTAACCTCAGATTCTAACTGGAGTGATTACACTCTGCCTACCCAAGATCCTCCTGGGGTACCAGTTCAGTACAGTATTCTTCGCTTCCTGTCCTAAACTGTTGTGTAACATTGCTGCATTCTGCTAAAATCTGCCATGAAGGCCGCCTCTGAGGGAGACAAAGTGACCCCCGGTGTATAGTCTGTACAGTAATGCTAGTTTGTAAAATGTTTCATGATTCCTCACAGCAAAAGATGCTATATAAATGACACACTATTATCGCTAAACATGGTGGGCTAAATCCTCACCTGGTATAAATTAGTTCAGCTGAAGTCAGTGATCTGACTCTCTTACTGTAGAGTTTTAAAAGCATAGTAGCAATAGCTTACTTCATGTAAACAAGAGAGAGAGCGCAAGCGAAGGTAGCTGATAACCACATGTATGTGCCAAGCATGAGCTGGCGTAAAGCATGTGGCCTTTGAAAATTGGCTCTATGATTTGTACTGATATTTGAAGTATTTGTGCTCTAGATTGGAACTGAAAAAGCAAAATCGGACAAATGTGAATGAAAAACTTGGTCATAAAGTAACTTATCCCACAACTCAGTACTTTTACACCTTTCCATTTTAAATGGACAAATGGCCAGGAATCTCTATTGTATTGTTTATTTGCAGTATGGATTTTTTTCTGTTATTTTAAAGCATTTCGGTTGTGAGTTTGGGGGACTGAAAATTGAAATTGTGTGTGTAGAATATATGAAAATTCCTTTCAGTGTGTACTCTGCAAACCGAAATTCCACTTGGATTTCTCCTGTCATTTTCCTTCAAGGTGCCTTTCTGGAATGGATGCAATGAGGATGAACACTGTGTCCCTGATCTGGTCCTTGATTCTAAAAATGATATTCCAACTGCCACGTGAGTACATAAGCCAGACTAAATTGTCCTGCTAACCAAAAAATAAATGTCATGAAATTGAGAGGATTTCTGAAATCAGATCACACGGTTAGCTCTCCTCTTTACAAAGCGTTTTGTCCTGAATATTTGGTCTCTCTCTCTTTTAATTTTTGCCTTTGCATTGACATTAATCCTCAGTGATCCATGTCCCAGATCGGCATGGCAATTCCATTTTATTTCATTCAACAGAATGGTGATTCCATTGTACATATTTGTATATTTCATTCGTTTTCCCCTTTTCTCTTTAATTTTACAGCCCCTAACAAAGTCCAGTAAATAACCATCCTTTCCTGCCTCCATTCCCCTGTCCTATTGCATCTCCTACACTCAAGATCCCTTCCCCAAGGGATAACTTCTTCTGGGTACACATATTCAGTTTGTTGGTGGTGGGCAACACAACTTGAGCCCCAAGTAAACCTGTCAGTAAATGTAAGGAAAAATTCTGCTGTCACCCACCTGACAATTATCGGTTTGATGCACATGTTAGAAACAAGTTTACATCTGGTGTCCTATGGTCACTTACAGATACCTCTTAGTGAAGGTTATCTAGGAGGAGAATAAGAGCCATTAAAATCAGTGGAATAGGCTCTCATTGACAGTAGCGGGCTTTGGACCTGACCCTAAATCTCTAGCTGCTCTCTTTGCTGTTTGATTTTGGTTTCTGTAATATAATAATTAACGGTCTGTGATTCCCAGGCATATTTGGACTTAAACTCTTGTGCTTGGAATGACTTTAAACAGTGACCCTGGCAAAATGAAGCTGTAGAGAATATTTGGGTCCATACCTAACATAGCTATTGTGATCAGCTCCTTACTTGCTAGTGGATTAGTCCACAGCATGTTTTTTGTTAGCCCAATGCTACTAGAGAGAATTTTCAAATTGCAGCAACAAAAGCAAGAAATCTCCTTTGCTTTCCTTTCTGTTGAAGCTATGAGAATTCCTTTCCATCCATGCAGTGTGTGACGTGGCTGCAATAAAATCAAAGCCAAGCCTGTTGTGTCTCAGCACATCTTCCAGAACAACTGCAGCAAAAAAGATCTTTTCTTCACTTTGTTCATATTTGCTGCAATTTAGTAAGATATGCATCAGAGCTGCCGTTGCCCCTTGTGATGTGGTTGTGAAATGCCATCACTACAGGGCTTAGGAAACTATGCAGTGCAATATTAAACATGTGCACTGACTTTCTCGGGATGTGCTTGCCGGTTCTGATCATCAGACTCCCAGACTGTTAATCACCTCCGATCAAATTCTGCCTTGATTACACAGGCTGTAAATCAGTGCAGGATATTTCCACTCAAGTTCACCAGTATAATGACCTGAAACCCACCTTCCCCTCTCCATTTTTATACAAATTGCTCTGAACAGAAATCCCTAAATCCAAGTACTCCTAAATCTAGGGAGTCAAGATCTCAATCCTGATTTTGTGACCCTTGTCCATTTAAATCATTTTTTTTTTTACCCAATTCAGCAAGATACTGAAGCACATGTCTAAGATTATACACGTAAGTCATCCCCTGGACTGCAATGGAACTAGTCAGATGCTTTGAATTTACTGAATGGGGCCTTAATGTTTCATCTTAAATCGTATGTTCTCCGATATTTATGAATATAGTCCACAGCTCCTACAATGAATAGCAGATGAGAAGGGCTTGATGCAATTTCTTGTGATTTGCTGTTGTGCACCAAGTTTCCAATCCAACTTCCACTAAAATCCATGGGAGTTTTCCCACTGGCTTTGATGGATGTTAGACAGGGCCCTAAAAGAGAAACAAACATAGCGATCATTTCTGCTGATAAAACCACCAGTAAGGTTTAGTTTGGCATAGCCCTATTTGTTGCTGCAATGCTGTTGTGGCTGTTTCACCAGTACACATTGCTTCTCTCTGCTACACTTTCCTTTCCTTTCCTTTCATATAAAAAACCCCATATGTTCATCAGAAAATCTGCAGAAGTTTGCTGCAGTCCAAATTCTCCACTGGCATAACTCCCTTGTTTTCAGTGCATTTATGCCAGGGCAGACATTTCAGACAACAAAACTGAAGCTACACGTCATCTTGACTGTCTGATGATGCTCCTGGACCTTTTTTGTCTTACTTTCCAAAATGTAATGTTTCATTCAGATGACACTAAACCATGCCCAAGTGTGAACCATGCACCCCTGTATTCACACTCTACACACTTTTGTAATGATCTTTGTGTAAATAGTGCCTTTTGCAGTATCATTTGAAATCACATAACTTACTAATCATTAATATCTTGATAAAATGTGTATAGCAGTAGTGTGTGAGAAGGTATAAACTTCCCCCCATGTGATGTTAAAAATTCATGTAGCGTCAAACAGGCCTGCCTTGAACAATGGCATGCGTACTTCCCTTGATTTGCATTTAAGCAGGAAACAGAGTCATCAAGGAGAAACAGGGAAGGGAGGAAACAAAAGGAAACATGCATGTGACCATACACAGGTGAAAAACCCTGTAGGGAACCTCCTTCCACATAGACTCTTTGTCTCCTGATTCATATTTTTGAAGAGGGGGACAGAAACTATAAAAAGGAGGGACAAATACCCCAGTATGCCCCTTTTATTCCCCTGCCCACCTCACTCTTTGTATCTGAGAAGACAACAGAAACAGCCATTGGCCTCTGCGGGAGGGTTGGTGACCTGAAGAATTTGGTCAATAAAGCTGGTGGAAGAATGTGCTGAGAAAATGTACTTTAAATCTGATATAGTTAGACAAGTTAGGCAATAGAAAGCATCTCATCTTTATTTCTTTTATAACCATTTCTGACTCTAATGCCCTATTGCTTGTACTCACTTAAAATCACTCTCCTTATAGTTAATAAACTTGGTTTGTTGTTTTCTCTAATCTAATGTGTTTAGGTTAAAGCATCTGGGTAGCTCTATTTATGGTGATAAGCTGGTATATATTATTCCGTTAAAAGAATAACGGACTTAATATATTTGGACTGTCCAGAAGAGGTCCCTGGGCAGCACAAGACATATGTTTCAAGGGTGAGGTGAAATTCAGAACTGGGAGTGTGTTGGGGGCACCCTGCAGAAGTAATCCAAGCTGGTAAAAGCCAGAGCATAACCCTCACGTGACTGGCAGGCTGCAGTTACACACAGAAACTCAGGGTGTGGTTTGCGTGCTAGAAAGATGCTTGCAAGAGCCCCAGATGGGAGCTACTGCAGCAAGGCATTATAAGGCACCCAAGGTTTCAGGGCAGGGGTGACAGCCCCTCTCTGGTCTGGATTGCACCCCAGTATGTCATATCAGAGCGCTTAGATAGTGTTGTTCAAAAGGCACCACAAAAGAGAGTTCACATCTACTCTGAATTAGAGCCTTTCCTTCCAGATCAGCCTGTGGTGTGACAGCACAATGAACGAAGATTTACTTGCAATAGCGTTCCAAGTCACAAATGAGGATTTCTTTTTTTCTTACCTTGGAGATGAGGAGAGAGATTGAATTTATGGCAGCACTTTAGGCAGCTGTGAAGGATTTATGAAATGGAAAAGGCACTGCCCAGTTCACAGAGAAAGTAATGAACAGAGCGGGGATGCATTATTTGCTGGTATTCAGTTCAGCTCCAGCAAGATAAAAACCCACTAAACATAGAAGAAAGAAAAGTAACTCAGTCATGCTTCTATTTCATTAGTATGCAGGTGTGTTTCCTGTTCAGTATTTCTTCCCACCAGTGGTCCTCAACAGAAGATACCCTGTGAGGCCAAGGAGGTCTAGAGGAGACCCCCTTAAAGCCATCCATTGCTATCCCATATTCTGCCACTAGGGACACCGTGGTAGGAACAAGTGAGCTACTTCCCCTCCGGTGGCAAGGGATATCCCTGTCCTCACTGTCCTGGACTATCTGATTTGGAACTCCTCAGCAATATGTACAAAAGCCCCTAATTTGAATACACAGACATGCATTTGTGTACCTAAGTTGGTAGCTGGGTACCAGTGATCATGGCCAAATGCAAACATGCTTATAGTCTGCTGATGCTAACGTTTGCAGACATTTTTAGGGGCAGACTTAAAGGCCTCTGAAAATTTAGCCCAGGTTGTTCATGTGTGATAGATTAATCACATACAACTCGTATTCATTCAAATAGCTGTAGGGCAAATATAGCATTTCCAGTGTGCTTAGATACAAACTGATCAATACATATATTTAACCAGGTTAAACTCAGTAAAGATAAATCTTCACTTACCTAATCGGAACAGCTCAAAACTCAACTTACTGTGTGTCAACGCATATTAATTAACTAAACTGCATCCTATGTCAGCAGATAAGCACTTGGATGTACGAGGAGCCCCAATTATATAAGATTTGTGTGCTATACACTCAGGTGTTCCCTCCAAAACTTTACAGATAAAGTCTTCTAATAACAATGCCAACCTGGTCAGTGATTTAATGCTCTGCTTTTCTTGTAGGGAGTACTGCAGAAGAGTACTGAGAAAGTCACAGTCGGATTGCGCCACCTACACACTATCTTTTGATACATCCGTTTTTATCATAGAGAGCACGAGGAGAAGGGTGGCCATAGAAGCTACACTGGAGAACAAAGGCGAAAATGCATATAGCACTGTCCTAAATATTTCCTTCTCAAGAAATCTGCAGTTTGCTAGTTTGATCCAGAAGGTAAGAAAACCTTTAGACCGCCATGACTTTGCACCATCAATAGGCTTGGTCCTGCACCAGTGAAGCTAATGGGGGTTTTGCCGTTAACTTCAATGTAAATTAAATTGGGCCAAAAAAAAAGAATCATCATTAGATAGTAAAGAGGAGGTATTGGCAAAGTAGCATGTTTTATTCTATGAAGTGCCTCATCATCACTACTATTCAGTTGCCTTTCCATAGCTCCTTCCATACTCGCTGGACAAAGATTAATTTAGCCTAACAACTTCTCTGCTCCAATGAGGTGGGTATGTAAAAATTGCCAGACTGGATAAGACCCGAGGTCCATCTAGCTCAGTATCCCGTCCCTGACAGTGGCCAACACAGGTCATCGGTGGAAGTTGCAAGGAACCCCAAAATAGACAATTTAAACAGAAAGCTTTCTCTGTAGTACTCCCTTTAATGAACATTCCCATGCATTTGTCAAATCAAATTTCATTGGTCATTATACTGCCTTTTTGTCTAGTTTTCAGTGCTGTGCCTTAATCACATGATCACATTTCCTCTTAATCACTCCACCAGGTTTCCTTCTTCCTTTCCTCAGTTTCTAAGAGAAAAGTCAGGAGAAACAGAGTGGAGAATTATTCAAATGATCTTCCAAAACCTCCCGGGATAGCGAGATGCTTCACAGTAGATAAGAAAGATGGGACTGATTATTGCATTATTCATCTGCAACACATTTTCTCCTTCTTAATATCTTAATATTAATATCTTAATAACTCATAGAACTCATAGAACTCGAACTTATATGCAAATTTGACTCAGTTGTCTTGGGGTTAAACAGGGACTATGGATTTTTCTCGCATTACAACAAGTGATTTGACCTCCCCCTCCTCTATGTGCTGTTCCCCAGTGTTTTGAATCCTAACACCTATTTTGATTTGCTGTTACAGCCTGACCTGATGCTATGTCATACACTCCCCTGCATTTAATCTCCTACCACTCTGTAACTTTCCTATCTTCAAAGCGTCTGACGAAATGGGATTTTCTCCCACAAAAGCTCATGCGATAAATAAATCTGTTAGTCTTTAAAAGTGCCACAGGACTCTGTTGTCTTTCCTTATCAAGGCTAGACTTACTTGGAAAACTAGATGCAGATCTTATTTCTGTAGTGATCTCAGGATTCGAATCTCGCATCAGGAAAGCAATCAAGGGCCTTACAGGAAGTAACCAGATCTAAAGCTCAGCCCAGAAGCAAGTCATTTTTGAGGGCTGACAAAGCTTAGTTATGTTTTAGTGAAAACTTTTCTATTTACACTGGTTATGGCTGAGACCACCCATAAAAGGAATGGCTGTCTATGCTGATAATTGAGGAATACTTATATCAGAGAAGATGAAAATGTAATGTGGGATATAGACCTCCATGTTATAGGGCAGCACCAGTTACTAACTGCCTGGGATTAGGAATAAGATGCTCCTATATAAGGTTCTAGTCCATGATTGTACAGCACAGGGAATTCTGCTCTTTTCCCTGAAGGAGCATCTGGTACCAACTCAGGGCTTGAGATCAAATAGACCCTGTGTCAGATCCAGCCTGGCAGTTTTATCTCCTAATAAGTTTGTCAATCCTTTTGTTTCGTAAGCTTCTAAGGATCGTTAAGTCCTTCACTGTTAAAAGACAAAACTACTTTTCTATTTGTAAATGCATGAGATAAACTCATGTGGATGAACTTCATCCTGCCTTTGCTTTCCCATTCCTATGACTTTAAAAAAAAAATTGATCCCAAGCTGAGAGTGCTCGTGGCCAAATTTCAGTCAGTGATGAATTTTAACTGCTGAGTTATGATTCCCCTGGAAATATGGGCTTATAATGGGAACTGAGCCAGAATTTAGCACTGGGCCACAGTGCCACTATCAAACTGCCTAGCCAACTCTTTGGGAGCTGGAAGATTGAACGCATGGATGGTTGGAGCGTTTGGGCACCCTTTGGGACCCACAGCTCAACAAAACAGCCCAAGTCTGGGAAGGCCTTAAAAATGACCTCTGATTTATAAACTGCACATGGCAGCAACCGTATCAATCACCCACTTCATCAGCCTGCCTGCTTGTGCGCTGAGTGCGGCAGTGTTTCCGTTCACATCTTCAGGCTTCTTCGTGGGGAATGGAAGATCTCCGCCTTTTATTGCAGAACGGGAATGTCATACTGCCTCGCTAGCCACTGCAGCTGCTGCTGAGCTAATTTCAGAGGTAACTAGCCAAGGGTCTTCCAGTTCTGCTCCCTGAGTGAAGATCCTTAAGCAGGATATCCTGTCACCTCAGGCCCACGCTGGGTAAAGAGGGACTCACTCACGCCTGGCAGAGCTGTTTTTCAGCGAAAGCTGTTATGAACTGGTGACCACAGGAGAAGTTCTGGGTGCCCTTTGAAGGACTCACCACCAGCCAGAGCAATGCTAGGAGGTAGGGGCTGATCTCCGGGAAGCTCGTTTAGCAGGCGTGTAGGTTCTTAAGATATTTTCTCTGGAACGGTTTTACCTTAACAGTAAAAGGGCTTGTTTAGAACGAGCTGTATCATAGCACGTAACTGGGGCCATTTCACTGAACTCTGAAGACAGGAGCGAAGCAGAGCTGCTTAGCCAGGCTACCTTTTGCTGGGGAGTTCACAATATAGTAGGAGAACCATGCAGCCTGGAAATACCCCCCTTCGGTGAAAGACATATCTCCCCCCAAGTGACAGCTGCGTAGCCTGGAGTGGGCGCCTTGCTGGACAGCAGAAGGGAATACAGGCGGTGTTGTCTGAGCTGTGACTATTATATTTATTATTTGTAGTAAGGCAGCACCTAGCAGCCTCCATCATGGACCAGGTGCTAGGTGCTGTACAAACAGAACAAAAAGACGTTCCCAAAGAGCTTACATTCTAGGCAAGTTCATTATCACGACCATGGGGTCACCATGTAATAAAGTAAGCCAGGCTATCTCTTGTTATTTGCTAGTACATTTGATCACAGAAAGTCTAGTCTTCTTTGTGATGATTGATCCAAGAATAAGTCAATTTATTTGGTCTTTTCATTCATCGCTGTCTCTAAAATCCCAGCACAGGATTTCATCCCAGAAATGTGAAACTGGCTTTTTAAACAGTCCACTCTCGGAATGTGATAATGGTTTGACACAGCTGCATGGGAGGAATTTCTGGCAGTCGACAAACATCCTTTGCCTTTTTTTAAGCTTCAGTTCGGATGCCTTTCGGTCAGCATGCAGCGGTGCGGGAGACGTGCTGTGGGAATCTCTGGTGTTTCTAGTAACGTGAACCTGTTGTGTTCCATTTCAGGACGATACAGACGTCAATATTGAGTGTATGAATGAAGAAAAGTGCCCCAACAAGAAGGTGTGCAATGTTAGCTACCCATTCTTCCGAGCCAAAGCAAAGGTAAAGATATTCCCTCTTATCTGAACCACTATGCCTGAATGACATATCACGCCTTTGGCTGCAGAGGGGCTGTGGGTGGTAGAACCTGGGTGGTTCCACTGAGCAGGCAGGGAACATGACAGCATTTGAGAACAGCATTCAGGAGGTGACATTGTGCTGAGTTCTGCTTCTTGCGCAAGGCATGCTGAGAACAGGATCCTATGCAGATCGCTCCCAGAGAATCTGGGGCTGCAGATTCTACTTCAGCCAATGGAATGAAATACGCTAGGGAGAGCAAATCCACATTCACTTCCACAGCTACGTGGTAGCATTCCTTCTCAGATCTCTACCCAGAGCCCTGCCTGGACTGGGGCTGGCCAGAGGATCTGGCCCAGCAAGGATGGGCCAAATGACTCAAAGGCTAATATATGCTTTCTTTTCTCTCCCAGAATGTCACTAGTGTTAGGGGAGAAGCGGTCAGCGGGGTGGTTTCAGCAGCACAAAAGCAGCATTGAACCTTAGCAGATGTTTAGGCAGCCAAATTAAAACCAGCCACGTGGAGTCAAAGAATTAGATTTGAATCCTTTGGAGCAGTTCACCATTGGCTTTCTGAACTGCCACTGGTAACTAGGCCCCAGAGTTCCTTCCTCACAAAACAGATCCGATGGAGCAAGCCCAAATTCTCCTCTCATTTCATCAGGACCCCCTGGCCATCATCCTGGAGAAACAAAAAAGAGAGAGAGAGAAAACAAAAGAAGCCTCACTGATATTCGACTGGCGAAGTGCATGTCACCGCTACTGGCATTCTCATAGTGCTGGGAGCAATCGCAGATAAACCTCTCAATTATCATTCTTTTTAACCCTCATTTCAGTTACGTGCCAGCTCCTGTTTCACAAACATTGATCAAACCTTTTAAGGAGTATTAACATATTTAGTTCCAAGACAGTTCATTATACATAGGTTCAGAGATGCACTTCACTTGTTATTGTTAAAGAAATTACAACTTAACCCTATGTAATCAAGTTTTAGCAAGACATTTATTCCGGCATGCAGGAAGAGAGTCTGTTAACAACACAGAGTCTGTGCAGTTAAGTGAGCTCTGCTCACAGGCAGATTTTGCAGGTATTTATATGATAGACAGTTAACAATTTTGCCTATTAGGTGCAAATGAAAGGTTACAAACTGGTTAAAACAGAAAAACAGTTCAGAGACAGCTTATCTTATTAGAGTACTTTAACCTTGAGAGGCCAGTTGTTTTTCTTTCCCTTCTCAGACTATACCATTCTTATCTTTACACTTTCCCCCATTCTTCTATAAGTCATGCTGTTGCTGAGCAAATTTGAGGCTTGCAAGGTTTGCTTCTCCATTATTCAAAGTAGAGTGGCTCCAAAAGGGCCGGCTGAGATCAGAGTCCTGTACATACATGCAGTGAGGCAATCCCTGCACTGACCGTCTTACAATCTAGCGGATGAGACAGACTGCCTAGGACAAAGCTATTGTTATCCCTTATCATGTCGCAACTCCGCAGCACATTCAGGAATTCAACTGTGATCTCCAGGCCAGTGTTCTACCAGGACTTCTGTTCTGACAGCTGAGTATCCCTGGACTTTGAGGTTTCAAAAGCCAACCCTAAATCCTAATTCAAATGTTGCAATTCTCAGAATGAGCTGCAGGAAAATCATGCGTATGATTTTGCATCTGCGTCCAAATTTCGTATCTCTAGTGTTTGTGGCACATTTTACTTATATGAATATTTTTTTCCTGCTTCTGAACAGGAAGCAAACTACCAAGTTTATCTTACAAAACAGGGTTATCATCTATATCAACTCCCTGTAGGTTGTGTTAGAGAGAAAATGGAGTACCAGGCTGAAGGGTTGGAATATAAAGAAGCAGGTCATGATAGAAGCCTTCCCAGACTCAAAACAATCTATTAGTCTGAAACCTTTGCTTGTCAGAAGCTTGAAAATGATGGATGTGCTTCATTCACCTCTCTAGAATTTAAATCTTGCACTAAAGCAGCCTTGTGTGCTTGTGGACATAAAATAAAATGGAACAGCCTGATTCCACATGACCTAAAGTGGCTAAGAAAGCTTCTGCGTGGCATCAGGTAGCTCAGGACCTGCCAAAACAAAGACAAGCTGGAAATGGAAATTTGGTGCTTGGAGCGGGAGGATATTGGTACTATTAAAATCAGCTGTGCACGTCCCAGACAGTTTGAGGTTATTGCCACCGTTTTTTTTCAGCTCTGATATTAATGGCATTTTATTGTTGTTGGAACATCTTTTTGGCCCTTTTGTGTCTATTGGTGGAAACAATTCCTCAGATGTGAGTTAATTGTACGGCATAGTGAGCCTGATAGGCTTTTTAAAAAGAGCAGGCTTCGTTCTCTAGTCTAAATAGTAAAAATAATTTTAAACTCACGCAGACCACCAAATCAGTAGCTGTTTTCTCAGGAAAGATATGGCTCTGCTTGAAACCTGCCAGCCTCTCTCATAACATTTCATCAATGATCTTTCTCCCACGCACTTTCTGACTGGCTGAAAAGTTGTGCTCTGCCATGATAGAGTTAATGGGAAAGCATTATGGCACAGGGGAAGCTCAGGTCTGCCGCTGCTGGATAATTTTTTATTTTGCTTAATTTTGTTTCAATCTGTTTTTAATCTCTGCAGGTGGCTTTTCGCCTGGATTTCGAATTCAGCAAGTCTGTTTTTCTTCAAAGCATGGAGATCTATCTAACTGCCAACAGGTTAGTGGCTGCATTATTTTTCTGTTCCCTTTGCACATATATATCACCTTTCTTTTCTAAGTCTGCACAGATCTTGTCCTAGAGCACCTGTCATCTTCTCCCTTCTGCCACAGTTCTACTGCTGATGGTTTTCACCTCTCTGTCCCCCACCTCCATGCAACAGCAGCCGGAGATTTTTAATTGGAGCGACTTTGGAGGGCACCGATACTCCACTGCTCTGATGATAGCTGACAAGAGCCTGCATTTCAATCTTCAATATCCGTTAGCGTAGCTGGTAAAGCTGGTGGCCCCTGCTCTAGAGGAACCCACGGTGCAGCATATGGAAATTAAATGACCTTTGGCTGTGAGAAAATATGTAGCACTGTGCTTCTAAGTTGTGGCTCTCTCTCTCTGTATCTACGATGTGCGTCAGCTGCCAGCAACTTTCCGGGGTCTGGGGGTGAATAGCAAGTGACACTTGCCAATGCTTTTCATTCAGCTCCTTTCACAAACACAAATGCTCCCAGGAAAAATACCTTCTGCTTGCAAAGTTCTGTTCACCCACTCGTCCGGCACAAGTACATTTTTCTGACAGGCAAGTGAAATCTCATTAGGATGTTGTTTGTTGGTTTGTTTCTGTTTGTTTTTCCCCCGTCAGTCATTGCGCCAAAGAGCAGCCAAGGAGCTTTTGTGCCTGGTCGGATAAACGTCCGTGACGATATTGTAACTTAAGGATGCTCTGTGCACGGAGGTGGCTTTTGGTGGGCTTTCTCTCGATTCACTATCTTACGGTCTTGACCTAGGAAAAGTGATGGAGGAAAATCAATGTTTCTGTTGGCCCTTTCATCAGGAACATTTTTCTATAACTTCTGCACACAGAACCTAGGCATCTTCCAGAAAAATAAAGAGGGCAAACCCTGACTCATCCAGAACTGGTCTCCAAGGGTGTGTCTACACTGCATTGTGAACCCAGGTCTGTGGGTCACTGGCTTGTGGGCTCGGTGTTCCCAAACCTGCTGGGTTTACGGATGCTGCACCCAGGTCTCACAAGTGTGCGAGCGTGTCCACCCTGCACGACCCAGGCCTTCTGCCTCTGGGCTTGTGACTCAGTTACTATAGGTTAGACTCAGACAACATACAACTGAATGAGTGCATTCTCCCCAGAGACAAACCAATGACGCCGAGAAAGCAAAAGAGAACGCCAGGGTGAAAGAGCTCCGTGCCCTCCCAAAATAGGCAGGAGTCACCGCAGAATGCTTAACACTCAGGGGCATCCCCCTGCCAGCCTAGAAATTCATTTCACAAAATCAAAACTGCTCTCTATGTTTTTTACCAGCTCTGACAGGTCGTAACTGAAGGGGATGAGTCCTAAGAAGGCTTTGTTGGCAGCTAGGGGCCAGCGTCCCAGTCCTCTGTCAAGAATCAATAGTCAAATCTGGGCTCTGTGCTTTGATCGGAATCTGTAAATCAGTCCTCACCCCAGGGTGGGCTGTTTCCCCTCCCTGCAGCGCGGCCTAAATGCTCTTTTGCTTGGCTTGGCTTCCAGTGACAGCGAAGAAGATGACCGTACCAAAGAGGATAACTCAGCTCTCCTGAAGTTTCACCTGAAATATGAAGCTGACCTCCTTTTCACCAGGTCCGTGGCCATTGGGGCTTGTTGGGGTGAGGGGGAGGAATGGAGAGGACGGGAGGGGCTGAGGAACTGGTGGCCCAAATCCTGCAGCCCTTGTTCAGCCGTGATACTCACTGCTCCCCGAGCTCCGCGTTCCCCTCAGCTCACCGTTTCCCTTGAATTGTCCCCTGGAGACTGAAGCTTTGACCCCCACAGAAAGGGCCACGGGCTCAGCTCCCTCAACGGCAGCCAAGGATCTCCGTGTGGAGGCTTCTTGCCGCTGCACTGTGTCCAACTTCCCCAGTGACTTAGCCCCACCAAGTGCTGCTGGCTGCCCCCAGAGCTCCTGGGGCAGGGGCAGAGCCCCCCTGGGGTGAGGTCCAAGGAGCTCTGGGGAGCTCCGTAACATGGAGGGGCGCCCTGCACGGAGAGTGAATCTGGTAGGTGGTAGGTGGAAATAAGGGGAAGCCACCTGAGAAACAAGGGCCGTGGCTTTTTTTAAGGGGCTTGGTAGGCAAACACCATTTCCCGTAGCACATCGTGTCTGTTTCTCTGCCACCTACATTTCTACTGCCCGTAAGTATGCAAAGCAATTATCCTGAGCTTCAATGACCACTCGCGGTAAATACACCCATGACCTGTGGTGGGACGTTAGATGGGAGGTTCTGAGCTATTGCAGAGAATTCTTATTTGGTGTCTGGCAGCTGAGTCTTGCCCTCATGCTCAGGAATTAGCCGATGGCCATATGTGGGGTAAGGAGGGGATTTTCCCCCAGGGCAGATTGGCAGGAGCCCTGGGGGGTTTTCACCTTCCTGTGTAGTGTGGGGCACGGGTCACTTGCTGGTGGTTTCTCTTTACCTTGAAGTCTTTAAACCAGACTTGTCCAACCTGTGGCCTGCGGGCCAGATTCTGGCCCACTAAGGGCTTTCATCTGGCCCCTGGACCACTGCCGCAGGAACCTGGGAGCTGGGGCCGGCAGGGGCCCTTTTAAATCTCCCGCACTGTGCACAGCCGCTGGACAGCTGGGGGCCAGGGAAGGGGTTGGGGATGAAAGGGGAGCCCAAGGAGGTTAAGGGAAGGAGAGGACCAGCCTGGAGAGATAGGGAGAGTACGGGAAAGGAAAGGGTCAGCACACAGGGGCAGACAGGGAGAGGATGGGGAAGGAGAGGAGCCCACGTGGAGAAAGAAAAGACAAGGAGGGAAGAGAGCGGAGCAGAGCCCAGAGGGAAATAGAAGGGAGGGGGCAGAGGAGACTGCACATGGAAAGGGAAAGGGAGAAGCGGAGCAGAGCCCATGGGGAAAAGGGTCGGCGAGCCCACACAGCACATGGCACAGCGTGGGTCAGGGAAAGGGTCGGGTAGCCAACAGGGAAGGGGCGCCTGGGCTGTGCCAGCTGGGGAAGGGGTTGGGGTGCCTGAGTGGTGTGGGGTGGGAGGAAGGGGTCTGTGAGCCAGTGAAGAGTATGAGGGGGAAGGGAAGTGGTGGCCACATGGCTTCCTTCCCACCTCTGCCCTATTCCCCTCTTCCTCCACCCTTGCCACGGTCCCTGGCCACCCCTGCCCTTCCTGCCATCATCCCTTCCCCTGCTTCCCATTCTCCCCTTGCCACCCCCACCCTGCTCCCCTCTCTTCCTACACTTTCCCCAGCCACCCTACATGGCCCCTCCCAGCCTTCATTGCTGTACCACGCTCTCCTGCCACCGGGACAAACTGACGCATCCTGAAAAAAACAGATAAAGATGAGCCTTTTTCAAGTTTTCACAAATGTGGTTTAATTAACCAGTGAAAATTTGTTGGGTTCGGTTGTGAAAGTGACACTTCTATAAAGGCCACTGTCGGGGGGGTGGATATTATCTGAGAATTGGGTTTTGGCCTGAAATGCAAGTTTCCACATTTACAGAACCAAATGGACTTTGTAAACCGGTGTTCGTTCTTTGACTGTTTACATTTTATGAATAGTAAGACCAGTTTCTACTTTGCCTTATCTATCCCAAATTTGCTCGCCGGCCCTCTGCATGAGAAAACATTTGCAATTGGCCCCTCCCCCAAAAGGTTGGATATCTCTGTTTTAATCCATGATTGGGGACTTCAGTGACTCAGGCATAGATTAGGGAGTATCACAGGAGTGGGCAGGATGTTCTGAGGGCTGCGTTGTGCAGGAGATCAAACTACATGATCATATTGGTCCCTTCTGACCTTAAAATCTTTGAACGAAACATGTAAAATAGCACTTGTTATCAATTTTAATCCCGGTCAATAAATCTTAAAACAAGGGATGGGTGGTCACCCGGAAGGACACACCAGTGAAATAAGCCTATGGCAGGGGTCTCCTATCTTTCGCCATCCGATGGCACAGCAGTCACAATTCTACCTTAATGTTTCAAGCGACCGTTCAAGCCTCCAGTTGATCGTGATTGACCGGTTGAAGACCACTGGCCTATGGGATGATTCCTTAAAAAAAGGGTCAACTTAAGCCAACCCCCCCACCACCAATGACCCTGCCTACAGCCTTTATAATGGAAGACCACAGCTGCCACTCATTGGCTCCCTTGGGGATCTAGGGACAGAGGGGATCATGCCACAGCGGTGTGATGGATCAACAGACGCAGGTCCCACTCTGCTCCTGCAAGTGCATTTTCACCCTAGTTAGAGCAACCAGGTTTGTTGCTGCCCTGGGAAGGGAGAGAGAAGAACACATGTTGGTTTCTAGGAACGACTCCTGGGGTGATCCCGGCTCAGCAACCTGTCAGCACTGCAGCGGAGCACATAATAACCTGGACATAGCAGAACGGCTGATAGCTCCAAATGCTGAGCCAATGAAGACTGCCGAGAGTTAGGTCAGACTGTTCAGCTGGTCGCCACTTCAGTCACCTGCTGCTGTGCGCTCCCCTGGCCTCTCCAGCTGTTTGTGCAGCTGCTGCCAGTTGCACACGTGGAGAGGGACATGCAGTAACAAAGACTGCAAACTCTGCACGTGGCATCTGAGCCGCCAGCGTCCCAGCTCTGCAAACAGAGAAGGGACATGTGACTCCGTGGATCGGCAGCATCAAACTGCAATGTTCCGGCTGGGCTGGATTGTAAAAACAACCCACTCCGCCAAATATTGCCACTGCTCAACCCTGCGTCCCATCGCTAGAGAGAAGACGTGCAAATGGACTTTTCAGTGTGTAACTAGAACTCTCATTGGTCCACTGAAATCCTCCTGGTAAGGATCCAGGTTGTGACTGATGGGACATATCTTTGCCAGTTCTGTTCTTCGTACGGATTTGGACTCCCAGGAGACACGGTGTGAAGACACATTAACGCAGCCTGGAGGAGGTAGCGGTGTCAGATGTATGGACGTGGTGATTTACAGTCATGGCAAGCAGTCGAGATGGGGAAAATGTCCCTTTTAGGCCATTTGTGCTGCAATCTCAGGCTGAGGGAATTAAGACAGTGGCTGGCTGTGTGTTTGTCAAATCCTGCTAAGTGGCAAATGCTGTTAAAACGGTGTGCATTGAGCGGAGGGCTGGGAGTCAAGAATTTCTGAATCCAAATCCTGTTCATTGAATTAACTGTGTGGCCATGGGTGAGCCCCTGCCCCAGTCTGGGTCTCAGCTGTCCCATGTATAAAATAAGGGTGGAAACATTTACTTTGCCTTCCTCACAGGGGTGTTTGGAGAAATAATTAGCTAATGGTTGATGGATGTGAATGTGCTATAAAATATCATCACTTTTCATCAACTGATCTCAATGGATTTTCAGTCTCCTTATCTCCATTTGACAGATGGGAAAACTGAGGCACAGAACATGGGTGACTTGCCCAAGGTCACCCCACCGGCCAATGGAAGAGCCACAAATAGAAGTTGGCTCTGCTGAGTTCCAGCCAGTGGACTACCCGCCACATTGTCTCCACTGACTAAGTGCTCGGTACTGTTGTTATGGCCCAAAGCACTGTGGGCCAGCTCACGGAAGATTGTTTCAGAGGGGAAACTGGCAATTTCCATGTAACCCGGCTTTCCAAGCAGGCCAAAGAGTAAAAGCAGCAGTCTGCAATAGAAGATAGAATACACTTTGACAGGATTCTTTTTCCCAACTTAATTTTAGTTCAGGTTTCTGGGGTATTTAGATTCCTGCTTTCCACCCGTATTTTAACTCCAAAGGTGAAACTCTTTCCAATGATCTCATCCAGCTACATTATCATTGAAAGATTACAGTACAATTTTCTTCTGCTGCGAGGCAGTCTGGAATACATATATAAATGAGGCCAAAGTGATAACTCAGTGGCATTCCAACGCAATTCATTTGTCCAGCTGATCTCCCCAGAGCCCTGCTAAATAGATTTCATGCAGTATTTCATAGCCTTCTGACTAGACATATTCCATATGGCATGTGGATTACACGTAGGAAGGTAAAGCAATCTGAACACAAGGATTTGTACGTTACTTAAAATCTGGATTGCAGGTGTTAAGTACTTTTAATCAGTGGTTAAAATATAATTTGATGGGCCCTGGAACCCTCCTAATCTCTGGGCCCCCTTCCCATATTGTCTGGGCCCCCTTCATGCATGTGCAGGTAGGCGTTTGCAACCACTTCTCAGGACCACATGCATCGGTTATCGCTCCATAAAAATATTTATAATTGTATATGACGTTTATGTCTATAGCCATTATTGTCACACACTAGCAAACACTGCATCACACAATAAGTATTGTGATTAACAACAGTGGGGCGTAGGACCTGCCAGCAGCCAGGGAAGGGCAGAACATGCGTTCTGCCAGATTTTTCTATTTTTAGGGGCCCCGGAACTCTGGTCCCTCAAATTTATGGGCCCCAGAACTGCGTTCTGGTGCGTTCCCCCTTATTTTAACCCCTGCTTTTAATTCATATGTTAACAAAAAAAGACTAATTCACATGATGGCTAGTACAGTATAAATGGGAGAAGACTGGTGCACACATTGAAGGAAACGGAATGTGCTTGTTCATTTTTGAACACACCTTGAATGTATTCCTCCCTGGAAATGATGCCCATGACTGGTCACAATGGTTGTATTCTTTATGTCCTTAATGGCTCATCAGGATACTCCCTGGGACCATTCTACCTGGAAAATTCCTAAACATGAAGGAGTCAATGGTTTTACACACCCGCCTCTCTCAGGTATTTCAATAAAATAACATAAGTGAAAACATTGCCCTAGGGCACCCCCGCTGGTTAAAGTATAGATATAACATCAAATTCCTAACTTCTAATCGAAATAGAATTCCTACACATAAACTATATAATCATTCCCAGCAAATTACTACCTTTCTATTGATACCAAACATGACATAGTTCCTATGGATTATAGCATTTATGAGATATCCATAGAAAATAATATCATAAATGCTTCCCTAAATCCAGACAGCATCACACACAGGGCTCTGCCCTGCCAGGGTCCCTGTCCCCCTTTGCCCCATTGCACACAGGGGGTGCCCCCCTGCCACCGTGGACCTGCCCAAGGTCCCCCTAGCCCCACAAAGTCAACCTAGAGCATCCAGTGTGGACGCTCTAGGTTGACTTTGTAAGTTCCCCTTTAAGTCGACTTCAATTTTAAGTGTAGACATAGCCTTAGAGAGGTTCAGTGAGGGGCTATCTGAATCAGGGAGGCTTTGAAGCAGCATTTTGACAATGAGTCCCAGTAATGAATCTTTCTGTAATGCGTTCAGCCAGGCTTTCCTTAGTTGCTGCCTGGAATGACCCTTCTTGTAATGATTGCTTCCTGAGCATGAATTATAGATTGCAAATGTGCCAGTGTGTATGAATTCCAGCACTGACCACTGTGTGTAGGACATAAATAATGATTGATTCTCTTTTTTTCTGAGTACATTTTTATTAAACAGCAGTAACCCATACATAGAATTCAATTTCTTGGAAGAGATATGGCACAGGAGCACTCTCTTCACGCAGGCGCTCATAGCTGTGGTTAGTCCAGCTGTCATTGGGGAACCTGTCCAAAGGGGTGGAGTGAAAGGAGTGCTACGATGGGTCAGGAACACGCAAAGAATATGTGCAGGGAGTTTGGGGAGGGCGTAGCACACAATTATTTATGGGCTGCTGTAGAAAGTGAGCACATGTGCTCTGAGTGCAGCCAATCAGCATCTCTGTTTGGTCCTCCAAAAGTTTTATAATCTGCTCCTGGCCCTCTGAAATATGTTCCTGCCCCTGCTTCCTTGCCTGACTATCTATTTGTAATGTTTTGCTAATTGCCTTTCTCCACATCCTGTGATCATGTCCTTTGGTGTCAGACGATCGGAGTACCTCTCTAACAAGTCCTCCTTACTCCTCCTGATTTGCCTCATTATCTGACAGAGACACTTTGCCAGCGTGTAGGGGGGCTCCCTCAAGGGCACATCTACAGACATACAAGAAACTGAGGCAGTATTGTGAATTCACTCACAACACTGAATCACAATAGTTAAATACACCTCTTTCTCACTCTCCCTTGGCAAGCACACAGCTCAGTTAGTGCCCTAAACATGGTGAGTTTGGCCAGGAAAGAGAGGGCTAAGATGGGACAAAGAATCATGGTGGTTTCCAAAGACGATCACTCCAAGTGCCTTGGAACACTAGTGTAAATTCCAGCACCATTTCCCACAGGCAGGGGTGACCTAAGCTGATATCTCATTCCTGAGAAGTTACCAAGAGTGCAAGAATGCATCTCTTGCATGCGTGCAGTTTCAGACCAGGTCCGTATGCCATTCGCCTGTGTGCCGCTTTGGTTCCTGCAGAAGTAATTGCCGATTGGCTCAGCAAAGTTTCCTACAGCGGGGGAAGAAACAAAGCGTCCCTGCCAAGAAACCTTCAGCAGAGGATTGGCGAGTACCTCGAGGAAAGTTTCCTAGAGATCTCTCTGGAGGATTCCCATGAAATCTCAGTGTGTATTAAAACAAGCTTTTCCACAAGTCTCCCACTGCAGATCTGCATGGGGGAAGGGAAGCAGATGCTACACAGCTACTCTTGCAAATTTCTATCCCTTAATCCACTTCCAGAATATAACAAAACAAAGGACAGCTCCACCTCATGTAACCAAGCAGCATCAAAGCCAAATGGGCATGCCCTGGAGCTCCCTTCTCCTGCCTCATGCACACCACAGCCAGTGCTGGGACTGGCTTCAGTGCTCCAGAGTCGAGACGTGGTCCTGGCTTGCTGTGTTACCAAATAACCCTCATCTCATCCTCCAACTCTACTTCTTAGTCCACCAATTTGTCCTCGGGGTTGACTCCCCGGGGCTTGTGGGTGTGGAGGCAGGGTCGCTCCCAAAGATGGCATACAGATCCTTATAGAAGCAGCAGGTCTTAAGCACAGCACCAGAGTGATAGTTTGCTTCCCTTCCCTTCTCATATGCCTGCTTCACTTCCTTGATGTTCACTCTGATACGTGTTCCGTTCATGGCCCTTCTCCAGGATGCCATGGACAAGCTGCCCGGAGATATCAAAACTCCCACAGCTGGAGTGGAACTGGGACGGCTCAGCCTTTTCTCCTCATCTACTCAGCAGATCTAACAACTCCAGTGAGCTCCAGGCAGGACCACATTTGCTGTGTGGAGCCACCGTGGTCAGCTGGGAAGATGCGATGTGAGCTCTCTACACTGAGCAAACAAGAAGCGGAATCTCACAAATTCCCGGCCCTTTAAAAAAGGAGGTGCAGATGCCTCCATAGTTGGGTGCAGGGCAGTGGAGTTCAAACTGCTGACCAGTGCTATCATGATGGGCATTGTGGGACACCTCCTGGAGGTCATGTACAGTCACATAATCAAGTGCAGTGATTACATGAATGCTGCATTGCTTTAATTGTGTCACGAAAGCCCTGTGCCACTCATCGAGGTGGTTTTCTTTTGTCAGGATAGTGGGAGAGTTAACTGGTGGGAGGACTAATGTAGTGTATCCACTTGCACGGCTCTTTGTTGTTTCGTTCTCTGACAAAAGCTGACTGTTATTGACAAACCGGTGTAGTGTAGACAAGGCCTTACCCAGAGCATTTAAAATAATCTCACCCCCACCAAAAATAAATATATAAATCAATCGTGGAAGGGAATGTGTGGAAGGTTTTATGCATCATGTTAAAAAAAAAAAGGTTGCTCCTAGGTCTAAAATGTGCAGCGCAAGGAGAAAAGCGAGCTACAGTTCAGATGACAAGTTATTTGCACGATTATAGAAGTGCAGCACCTATAAGCACATTCCATGGCGGCCCCTATCTGAGCTGTAATTTCTACCAGATTTGGGAATCTCTCTGTGCGCTCTCATGCTCCAGCCAGTGGGCCCTGGGAAACAGAGTCACTGCATTATTTATGATTCATGAGAGCGTTTCTCTTCGCTTCAACAAAGGCACAACCGCCAGAACCGCCCCACGAGCACTGAGAACTAAAACATTCATGTTTGCTCACATTAAAACAAGGAGGAATCTTTTCAGATACATTTTCAGTTATTTTTGGCCATATGCTTTGTGCGTGTGTATCCGTAAGTGCAGGCACAGGCGAATGTACTCCACAGTGCAGAGCTACGCACTGATAGCCGTGATCTGTGCAGGTGATCGTCTGCGGTAAACTGGCTGGTCACATGGGGCTGGCTCCTTCCTTGGTGTTCAGCTTCTAAATAGTTATTTGATTGATCGAGTTATATTTATACACCACTGACATCAACATCCAGAATTCCTGCAGTACGGGGCCCCATCTGGGAGGTGGGTTGGCTAGAACAATTTAGTACAGATTCTCCACCCAAGAATTTGTTGCTAGTGAAAGCAAGGTGGAGCACAACGCAGGGATGAATGGTGGGGGCCAGAATCCTCTCGCTTCTCATTGGTTGTTTTCCCCAAATCTGGGTTGCTGAGGAGTGACGGGCTCTCCTTCGTTGTCATGACAGGATTTCAAGTCTGGACTATTATGAAATCAAGTCAAACAGCTCCTTGGAGAGATACGACAGCATCGGCCCTCCCTTTAATTGCACCTTTACGGTAAGGCAACATTTCCAAGTGATGGGTCAAAACAGGGCCTGTGGGCCTTTCCTTTTGTTTGCTTATGGCTCAATATTTGACTGTCCAATTCGCGATGGGACTGCCTGGCAGCTGTCGCCCGACACAAAGGGGACTGGCCCAGCACACGCAGCATCAGGATAAGGAAAGCTCCGGCTAGCGTGCTCCCAGACCAGAGTAAAGGCTGAGTCTCACCGTTTTCTCACAGGACCCTTTTCTGGCCTGTCACTGCCAAAAGAAGAGAGAAGCGAACATGTTGGGGTAACATGAGAAAGCTGTGGTTATTTACCTCTGGAAATGAGTTCTCCCTAACCCAAATGCCCCCATTCATGCCTCTCCTCCTGGAACTGCACTGCTTACGGGGCAGATTTTCCAGTTGCTGTTAAGAATTTGGGCTTGCTAATGGCCAGCTGTTAGGTGCCTGCGCCCCCTACTCATCCCCGCATGCTTCTGCCCCCCACCCCATGCTGGGCAGGCAGAGCCTTTCCAGGTTTCTCCATCTCACACAAGAATGTTGGATGAGTTCAGCTGGCCCCACATTCCGCTCTAGTGCTTTCTTCCTGCTCAGATTCACTCTCGTGGCCTCTTGTTTCACACATGCTAGCTCAGAGCGACACATCTCACATTACACTCTCCGCGGGCTCTGTGTAGCCACAGGACCCATGAAATGACCATCTCGGGGTCAGAGTTTCAGTGGCCGCTCTTTTTTGGGTAAGACAGTATCCTACTGTCTGGAGCTCTCTCACCATAGCCATCTCTAGTATTCACGGAGGAGCAGTCACTCACTGTAGATGCAGAAAGTGATCTCTCATCTCCCTGGTCATTTGTACTTGAATTTTGTGCTTGTTCTCACCGCCTGTCACAGTAGAAGAACATTACTGAAGAGGTGGGCTTTGAAGCCGCTTCTGAAGGCCATCTAACTAAAGCATGTTCTGCTCGCTGCTGGTTGGGTGTTCTCTAGCTTGCAGCCAAACACCACCAGCAACGACTTCCCGCTGGTTCGCGAGAGCCTCAGCCATGGCTCTGTAAAACCGGGCGCCCCCATGAACGCAATAGCCGTGACCTGAAAAGCAAAGACCCCCAAGTGTGACCATGGTGACCGCTGGATGTCAGGTGGTCTCTGCATCGTCTCGGTTCTGCTCTTTTCCCATAGGTAGAATTACCTCTTGCAAACCAATTCAAGCTGCACTGGGAAGTTTTGTTCCTTCCAGCAACAATAAATTTAGTTTTCTGTGGGTGCTGCTTCCCCACAAGTTAGAGACAAAACAATCTGGGAGAGACACAGTTCACCCTAGGCATCAGGACCATCTAAAATTAACACGCTTGTTCCTCCCCAACTCTCCCAAGTGTGGCGTGAGCGTGCAGAGTTATTGGTAGCGTGGTGCCATCATTAACCCAGGCTGGGTAGCTCGCTGCCATGGGCTGTGTAGACCCCTTGTGCACCACAGTGATCATCCGCAATGTGGAAAGGGTAGCCCTTCCTAACCTCATGGGATCTTACGGTCCATTAATGGTGCCCAGACACTACAGTTATGGAGGCCAGATAAAGCCCTAAAAGAGGGATAGGATAGATTTTGTTACCAACCTATCCCCAGTAAAACAACTGGTTGATAGAAAACAGTGTTGCAATTAATGTCCATCTCACAACAAAACCATCCATTTGTCCCAGAGCAAAGAGTTTGCGAATGTCTACTTGATCTTCATCATCTAGTACACAAATGTAACTCTTCCCAAATGCTGACGCTGTGTGAAAACAACACTCTTGCTCTGTTACAGCTACACAATCTGGGATTCTTTCCTGTCGATGGCGTGACTATCAAAATTACAGTCCCAGTTGCCACAAGAGGAGGGAATCGCCTTCTGCTGTTGACTGATTTCAGTGTGGATCAGGTAGCATTTCTGCTGACTTCCACTTTTGGAAGGGTTCCAGGATCTGTCATTTGAAATATAATCAGCCCTACTCTGCGCTTCCCAGGTGCTTAGCCAGTTCTGTTCAGTACACAGGGTTTTGCAGTAGACAGAGGAGAATACAAACCTCCTTCCTAAATATAGCCAGGGGACTCTCATACACTCTAGAGGGTTGGTAAATGGTGTTATATTCATTTCCAGATAATGGGTCATTTCTTTTTCCTTCTGTCAATTCACCTTCAATGTTAACAGTTATCTTCTTGCTTATATGAACCCAATTACTTAATTCTTTGGCTCTTATGTACGCTCATGGACGTCTTCCTTCCACGTTCATTGGGTTGGGAAGGTGATAAGGGGCGGCAGCCACAGGTTTAATCCAAGCATTTCAAGAAGAAACCTCCCACTAGTATTTAATGCTTTCTTGCGGTTCTTGAAATAATTATGCTTTGACTGGGATATCTGCTGGAATGGGAATGACCAGATAGTTCAGTGGCAGATTATTGGGCACCATGTGCTCGTGTATAATATTCCCTCTGCAATGGTGCATCCTTCACACACTACTTGATAAAAGACAGCCTTGTATCAGAGATGGTGCATCAGTGGATATTTTAGCTTCGATGCGTGTTTTTATCATCACAGCTCTAGCATGCATACCACATCACCTATGGCGAAAAGGCCCCAGCACACATGCACAGAGTTCTGGTGAAATGTATTACGGGTCTAGAACAGCACGTGCGGTTGGAAGGATCCAAAAACATACCAATTAATCTTCCACTTTAGGATTATGCCAACCCTCCACCCACAGAATGAATTTCCTTAGCAGAAAAGAAAAAATAGCCTGTGATCCTTGACAAACCTGGGAAATTGAATTCAAAACCACTTGTACACTGAGCTATCCCAAAGGGATAACTGGCTCATTTTGTTGAGACTGTCCCCAGCAATGGAAATAACTCTGCTCAATTTGAACTAGACAGGGTGGAGGAGAGCAGTGAACATTTTAATTAATTAAAAATTAATTAAACATGAATTGCTAGCACTGAAAGCCACCTGTGTCCAATATAGCCTCCGTTTCAGATGCTCCTTCTTAACTTCTGATTTCAGAGCTAACTTTCCATGCCTCGTGTCTAGTTCGAGCACCTATTATGCTTAGATGCTTGTTCCAAGATCACTACTGACCCATTTTGTTGTTTTCATCCAGTAGCTATAATTAGAGAATAAGTTTGCTTCCGCGTTCAGATGTGAATGGATAACAGCAAAATGCTGGACTCAGTGAGGGTGCGTCTACACTAGTAAATTAAGTCGACTTAAGTAGGCTTAAGTCAACCTAATTTACTCTGCCCCTACACTACACTTTCCTTAAGTTGACTTACGCAGCAGTTTAAGTCGACTTAAGGAAATTGTAAGTCGACTTAATAAGACCTGGTTTTAAGTCGATTTACTGGTTAAGTCGACTTTATTAAGTCGATTTAAGCCAGTGTAGACGCGGATTAGCCCTAAATCGACCTAAAGAGTCCCCAGGGCTCCCCACTGACTTCCTTTCCAGGGTGCCTGGCCCACCTCGCTCCTGTACCCTGCCCCTGTCCCTGTCCTGCTCAGCCTCCATGTAACCTAGTACAATGGGGAAGATGCTGAGTTCCCTGCCACTTTTAAAGGGCTGCCCGGGGAAGGGAGTACCTCTTGGGTGCCCCCCTTCCCACCATGCACCACTCCCAGGTCCACCTAGCCCCTGCAAGTCAAATTAGGCGTCCAGTGTGGATGCTCTAAGTTGATTTGGCAAAATCGACCTAAATTTACAGTGTAGACATGCTAAATCGACTTAACAAGGTCGACTTATTTGAACAAGTGTAGACATAGCCTGAGAGTTTGATTGTGTTATACAACTTAGATTAGGAAAGACATCCTAGAGGAGAGGCTCTAGATAAAGAACGCAGCCTTCTCTGAGACTTATCACAGACTCATCCATGGACTCTGTGTAGGGGAAGAGCTAAAATAAAGCTGACCTGAAAGCCCTGAAGTGTATCTGTTTAGTTACTCTGGGTCTGTGTGTTAGGGCAATTCCACTCTGAACTGAATTTCTTTTGCCCTTTAAAGGAAAACATGACATGCAGTATCTGGGGAAACAACACCGATTACAGAAGAACACCTGCCGAAGAAGATCTTTCCCGTAATCTACAACTGGTATGCCATTTGTATCACCTTTTTCCTCCCTCTTGTCTGGGCTCCGTCTCCAAAGCATTCCAGCTCTCTTATGATTGAGGCATTTCTCCAGAGATAGTGTGACCTTCTGGATGAATTAAAGAAAGAGCTGAAGGGAGGTGGTGCTGCTGTAAGCCTGCCAAGTCTAAGAAAGGCCTCCTGGATGCAAGAATCATGCAAGAGCCAGTGTCTCCTTTAAGGTTGCCCATTGTTCAGCTGCCTAACACAAGGAAGTCAACGTCCACTCCACCCACAGGCCTTTTCTCTCCCCTTCAGAGGTACTGGGTCAAAAGCATCACAGTTGCTGTCATGGGCACACACTTGGGGCCATGTTCTGCTGCCGGATCAGGTGCTGGATTTTCTTTCCATGTGTGTTTTGATTTTGGTTAGAGACGAGGCCAAACTGTGAAACTGTCCCCTGGCTCTGTCTTGCCTTCCCCATCAGACAGGAGCTCCTCGTTCTCTCTTCCTTCATAGCTTTACCCTAGCCTACATCTCTCCTCTCATCTTTCTCCTCCCCTCACTGCTCTTGGGGTACGTCTACACTGGAGGCTCTGTTAAGTCGACTTAGAGAGTCCACATTGAAAACTCCTGTCAACTGCCTGCGTCCACACTGGCAGGTGCTAGGTCAACGGAGGAGTGGTGCATTGTGGGTAGCTGTCCCACATTGCACCGGGGCCTGAAGGCCAATTAGGTCGACTTAAGGGCACTCCCCGTCCACACTGGCTTAAATCGACTTAATAAGGTTGACTTAAGCGTTAGGTTGACCTTCAGAGTGGTGTTATTAAGTTGACTTAAGGAAGTGCTTAATAAACTTAATAAAAGCCCAGTGTGGATGCAGGAGTCTGTAGGTCGACTTAATCATAGAATCATAGAATAATAGGGTTGGAAGGGACCTCACGAGGTCATCTAGTCCAACCCCCTGCTAAAAAGCAGGACCTGTCCTTAAGTCGACCTAAGGCTCCAGTGTGGACATACTCCTTACAGCCTTCATTCTGCTAGCTCTGCCTACCTAATAATGCCCTTCAGGATCCTCTCTCATCTCCATCTGACCGCTGTGGAATCAATCCATCTCCTCATCCCCTTACTCTGTTGCTCGGCCACTTAGGGAAGGGACCTTGTTTGTTCCATAGTCTATATGATGAAGAGCAAATTGAACATGATCCAACCTGCCTTGAAAGTGGCAAAATTGCCATTCACCCCAAGAAGAGCAGGCACCAGGCCCTTTAGTGATAAATAATAAACGGTGGTTGTTGTGTTTGTGCAGCCCCTGGCGCAACAGGGTCCCACTCCTGAATGGGGCCATTGGAACCTCTCGCAATACAGCGAAATAAAATAACCCTCATTCATGTGGCTACAAACCTCAGAGTCTGGTTCAGATCTCACCCCTCCATCTCCTACTGAGGCTGTCCAGAGCCAGAACGATGGGGCAAACCAAGGCTCTCCAGGCTAGTCTACGCTGCCAGCGGCAATCGATGGGAGATACGCTACATAGAGTAGTTTGCGTATCTCCTATTGACTTGCTGACTGTCACTTACCATGACGTTTCCACTGCACTGCGCCCACGGGAAATGCCCTCCGGTCGAAGCAGTATTATGCTTCTCATGGAGGTGGATTTACAGCGTCGGTAAGAGGGCACTTCCAGATCAATTTGAGCAGGTCTCCCCTACCTACTCAATCGATCCCGTGACATCCTTGTCGGTACAGCCGAGGCAGTGTAGACATGCCCTCGGTCTTGATTGATTTCAACGTTTTGGTTCTCGTTCATGACCAGAAAATATTTCCACCTGACTTTTTCTCATGGAGCGTAAAAGGAGCCGGTCGGAGCTGGACTCCCATGTTGTGTCATCGTTACTGGTACGGCGGGGGCGAGGAGTGTTTCTTTCATGCCTGAGCGCAGCTGAAGGGGACCTTAGTGACAAGCGAATGCCTTCTTTTCCAGAACCATAGTAACTCGGATGTCGTGTCCATTGACTGTAATGTGAAATTAGCGCCCAATGAAGAGATCCACTTTCACTTACGTGGCCATCTGTGGATGGAGTCCCTGAAAGCAGTAAGTACAGCAATCCAAGCCCTGTCGCCTGTTACCGTCAAATGGGAAGAGGCTTAAGGAGCAGTGTTACAGTGCAAATAGATTGTTTGCCTCCTGAGCTTTCTGTCTGTCCCAAGGAGCACAGGCACGTGTGTCTTGATTCTCACATTCACAGCCAATTCATTCAGCGGCGATTATCACTCCATCCTAATCCAAAACGTCCTGAGGCACCTCACCGTGGCTAATGTAATTCTAAGCCTTACACGGCCTCTTTCTCCTTCAAAGTACTTTGCCAACATTAACTAATTAGTTCCACACCCCTGGGAGGTAGGGAGAGGCTGAGATCTAGGGCTAGCCTCACGGCCGGCGTGATCTGGTCCAGCCGGCGTGATCTGGTCCAGCTCTGTGAAGTGAGCAATGATTCCCCTTCTCACCAGAGGTCTGAATTTGTTCCCTAGAGATGAGGGGCCACTGATGTCAGGAAAGCTGGGTTGATCCACACCAGTCTAAGATCACGGAGGGAAAAGGAGAACCCAGAACTAGAGCAGGGATTTGAACCCAGTTCTTCCCCAGATGCCCCCCTCCTCTGTCTTTCTGTGATGCCCACTTGGGGAGGAGGGAGACTGTTGAACACTCACAGATCCTCTAGGACTGCTCCTCAGCTAATGATCCTTCTCCATCGTGCAGCAGGGAAATGGAGGGGACACCAGATCCCATTTGCTTCACCTCCAGCGTAGCCGCTGTTCTCATCAGCCACGCCACCTCCGACAACAAGAGAGGGCTTTAGCCCTATATCACACACCCTCCCGTTAATGGAAGGGTCTGGCCTCACTGGGACAAGCCACGGGGCCTGGGAAAGTGTCTCAAGGACCACGAATGAGCGTTTTCTACAGGTTGGCTTCTAGGCAGCTTCTGAGCATTGGGGCTGTGTCTGGTGAGCAGTAAAACTGACTGCAATTGAGCCAACAGTGAGCTCTGGGTCCTTTCTTCCCCACACCACTAGTTCAGGCGCAGAGTGACCAGAAGCTGTTGCCATCTGAGGGCTGTTGAGTGGCCTGCGTGGCAGTTCCCAGTGGATGGTGTCCACGTCACAAAACCCACCGTCGCAGGTGTTGGCAATCCCCCGTTAAGACCAAGCTAGCCTCTTGCCCTCAAAGGCGGCTCCTCTAGGTTACAATGGGGCACGTTGGCTGGGCAGGGGCACTTATCTTAGCCCTGTGTAGAGAATCAGGTTGTCCTTCCTTCAGGCTCCCAATCCAGCTCCATCCACCAGGCCAGTCCGCCCCTGCGGATCCCTGCACTGCATGGAACTCGCAACCCGGGCAAAGGGGCCCATTGCATTAGCACAGCCCCTTGTGAACCTCAGCTAACCCTGGGCTCAGTGGTACAGTGCAGCCTCACAAAGTGCCCGGCCCCCACTTTCACCGTTGTTCTCTTTGTGCAGCTGAAGTTCAAGTCGCTGAAGCTCACCACGATCGCAGCTCTGCAGCGCCGGTTTCGCAGCCCCTTCATCTTCAGAGAAGAGGACCCCAGCCGCCAGGTGAGGTTCTTTACCTCTTGAACATCCTCCAGAGGGTTGGGAGAGTGCCACGGGAGCTTAGGTGTTTGCATTAGAATGGAGGGGACTGCAGAAGCCCTCTGGGGGTGGTCTGGGCTGCATCTGGCTACTCAGAGCAACTCCATCCCAGCCAGGTGGGCAGGGTGACAGTGTGAACTGACGATTCAAAGCCAAATTCAGATGCAACCTTCCCTTCCCCTCCACCTGCACAATCACAGCTTGGAAACCGATGGGACTCCCTGCTCATGGGATGAATCAGGGGAAGCTGGAGCCAGAGATGCAAAAGCAGAGGAGCTGAGAATCGCCATTAACTCACAATCCGTACCACAGATCAGCAGAGGAAGGTGCTGGGGGAGAGGAATTACACATTCACACGCATGCACTCATGACACATGGCACTCAGAGATGGGGGGAGAATTAAGGTCTCTGAAAGTCCATCCCTCAAGAGCCATACTCAACCACCACGGTGCTGAGTGCAGCCCAGATCAGAAAAGAACAGAACATTGCCTCCATATCTAAATCCATTACATCTGCGGAATCCCTGGGTGTATGTAACACAGTTACAGGCTGCAAGCGCACGTGGGCTTCAGGCATTTTCACCCGAGCTGACACTATTCGGGTCGGGCACGTTGTTAATGGCCTTTGGAGCAGTCTCTCCTCCCCTCTGCTCTCGGGACCACATGTCAGGCTGGGGAAGAGCAGAGCTCACATTATTTCACCCTGGCAATTGGTTTCTCAGCATCTCCGATTCCCCCGAGTCGAAAGGCTCAACTGTCTACAGAATGCAGAGTGGTTCTGGGCACCAAACAATAACACCCAGGGGCAAAAGATTTTCAGATATAAACTAGAAACCAAGTGGCTCGAGCACCCAGCAGCCCACAGGACCTGGCAGAGGGGAGTTGCTGGGCCCAACAGCGGCAGTTCGCAGTATGGGTGTGTCTCCCTGCAGGTAGAGAGCTGATACCCACACTGGTTTCAGCCTAACTAGCACCGCTAAACATAGCAGTAAAGACTCAGCAGATCCCTGGGCGCACACCCGCATGGCTAGCCCGTGCTGCCATGTTTTCACGGCTGCTTTTAGCCCAGCTAGCTGGATTAACGCTATCCTGGACATGCCCCATTGCAGCTGCAATCGCCCTTTGATTTGCAGTGTAAACGTACCCTAACAGAGAGGGGGAGGGACAAAGAGGATGCCGCACAGTCCAGGCGTGGCCACTTGACGCCTACGGACATGCCATGTGTTCTCAAAGCAGCCCCTCAGGGACTCGAGCGAGTCTCTTCCAAGAGGGACCTCCACAGAGAAGCACCCTCTTTGTGCAGGAATTCCCTGCTCACTAGTCTGAGGGCCTCATCCCACCGGCTTTGATCACTCCCGCCATCCAAGCAGAAGACACCAGGCTGCTGTCCCCTAGTTGGGGACGTCTGTCTGAAGCAAGGCTATTGCTGAGCAAGCCACCCATGCCCCCTGCTCACCCCAGGACCAGAGCCGGGGAAAGGCTGGCTGGGAGGCTCCATGCCTGGCTCCCAGGAGATGGAGTTGTTCCGTGCCTCTCCTCAGTAGGGACAGCTGGTGGGGCTGGATGATCCTCACCAGCTGCTGGAGCTGCTGGCCCCCAGCAGACAGGGGCAGCATCACTGCCAAGTCCTTGCCCAAAATGCCCACAGGACGACCTCCTGGGCAGGCAGCTCTTATGATTTCATTGCAACTTGCACAACATCTGGTGGCCTTTCATCAACCGCCAGCTCCTGGAGTCCTCTGATTACTGAGACTCTCAGCTTATGTTCAGCCAAAAAAGGAAGTTTCTGGCTCTCATGGTTGCAAGGAAAAGCTTGAAAATGGGGCCTGGAAGGGATCCGAAAGGAGACTGAAAAGAACAGTGTGTGTCTGAAAGACAGGATGATTTTCTGCAGTCCGACTCCTCAACCACCGCCCTGGGGGGTCGATAAGGGTTTGAGTCTGCTCATCCATGGGGCCGAGACACTAACATCAGCCTAGTAAACAGGAAAGAACCTGTGTGTAGACATCTCTGAGTTGGAGCCATTCATCCTGTGCCCACCAGGTCGCTGAATTCCCAACTGGGCTCTGCGAGAATGGGGTTCTGCTGCCCTCTTTTGGCTGTAACCTTCGCCTGGCGAAAAGCCTTGCCAGCCATGCTGTCCTGCCACACGCCCTGCAAGGGGCTAGAGAGGGAAGTCTATGAGCCCAGCCTCCCTGCCTCCCAGCAAGAAATGTTTAGTCCTTCTTTAAAATCTAGGCAGGTTAAAAACCTGTGTTTTACTGCACTCCTTTTCAGGCCCTGTGTGCAGACCCGAGTCACGTGGACCGTCAGTAGGGTCCTCAGTAGGGCAAGTGCTGCATGGCAGAGCCATGCGTCTGTGGCCAGGCCTGAGCCGCTGTGATCCTGTTACTGCCCAACAGCTGCCTTGCAAGTGAATTTACGATGAAGGTCTTGTCCCCCCTGGGGATTCCAGCCATCTGCACCCACCCACCAAAGAGGCTGCACCAGTGCAAACCCCTGGGGTCCAGTGTGCACAGTCAGCTGGCCCGGTGCAAGCTATGGTGGGTCACTAGAAGGCTGACAGCATCACAGCGCTTCTGCCAGCTAAAATCAGGGCGCATACCCAGCTCAGAGAAGGACTAAAAGTGACCCTGGGGGGAAGGCAGAATTGCCAGTGGGGCAGGTAGGAAGCAATCCGCAAACCCAACATGTTTGTCTCACACATCTCCCTCATCGGCAGCCCTCAGGGAGGAGTCCTCAGACCATGCCAGGTTGCAGTCTCGCTCCGGGCAGGGCTACCTGAGTGCTGAGCAGTCAGGTAGAGGGAGGAGGGATCCTGAACCTGTTTCTCTTGCAGATAATATTCGAAATTTCCAAGCCAGAGGAGTCCCACATCCCGATCTGGATCATCATTGGCAGCACGCTAGGAGGGCTCCTGCTTCTGGCTCTCCTGGTCCTGGCTCTGTGGAAGGTAAGGCCGGGCTCCACGGCGGAGCGTGTTTTCCAGGCAAGCTGCCACCCTACACAGTCATTGCCCCATAGACCTTAGCACCAGACGGGCCCGTTGTGACCCTCTTCTCTGACTGCCTGCATGACGGGCCAGAGACGCCACCCAGCAACCTTTTTTCACTCGAGTCCCTTTCCTTTGGTGAAGATGCTGTGAGCCTTCGTAGCCCATTTCTGAGCCCCAGAGCTGGAACCCAGTCTCCCCACCCATCCACCCACATGAGAGCGCCTCCAGGCTCTCTGCATCCCCCCACATCACAGACGGGATTCTGCGTCTCCATGCTGTGAACTAAAACACTGTCCCCTGGAAGTCCAGGGATTCCTCTAGGAGGGACAAACCTCAGGTGCACGTTGAGCTCCCAATGACCCCAAACCTTCAACCACCCAGGAGCCCACCCTGCTCTGATGGCTTGGAAATGCTCAAAGGCTTGATAGCCTCTGGCCTGGAAGGGAGATGGGGAAGCCCCCAGTGCCCTTCCCGCCAGTCTCCTCATCCTCTTTCTCTCTTGTTCGAGAGTGCCAAAGCACGCTTCCCATCCCAGTGTTCATCTCCCCTCGGGGGACAAATGGGCCTGGATCACCGGGGGAGTCACGCAGAGAGCCAGTGCTGTGTAAAGAAAGCCGGAGCAGGCTGTTTCCCTGAGTCTCGGGGATTTGGTTTGACAAAGATGATCAAACCAGGGGGCCAAAATGCAAACAATGCAAGGGATGTCTTCGTGGAGTTGGACTGACATCCACTGGGACTCTGTCCCAGCGTTGGGGGCCAGTGCCAGCTTTTCTCACGGCTGTGCCCCCAGGCAAAGTGAAGAGACACACACTGGACATTGACCATGGGGAAGACGAAGGTCCCTTCCACCGGCATGCCCAGGAAACTGATCACACAGGATGCTCCAGGGACAGGTGACAGAGCCCCAAGGACCCTGATGCCGAGCCCTGGAGATTAAGTCCCTTCCCGGGCTCATATTTAACGTGTCTTCTCAGAACTTCCACGGTACCTTGCAGTTGCTCTCACCAGCAAAACTTTGATAAACCTACACCAAATTTTGTCCACAACTAGGGCATGAACTGAATAGATTGCACTTCCCAAGAGGGCCCCTTCTCAGGCAGGTAAGCATGCTGCTTAAACAGATGGGGTGGGGGCAAGCAGATTTTGCTGCTCATTGTGGAGTTGGAGACTGGGGCAAGCAGAGAACATCCAGCCAATGCACAGCCTGCTGCCCACTCGTTGCTCCCATATTCTGATGATGTCAAAATCCTTACCCCCAAATCCTGCTCCCGTTAAGGGCTATGGCAAGTCTGCTGTTCCTTTTAATGGGGCCAGGACCTGCCTCTTATGAACAGGGGCCACTGACATTTACAGCTGACATGTAAATATTTCCACAGAGCTGTGATTTTGCTTTGCTGGTGGAACCGGATGGCATAAAATGACATCTACACCCAACAGCACATTCTGGGAGGGATTGCCCTGAAAGCACCTACAGCGTGTTTTAGAGCTTTGTCTGAGCACACTTGAGGTGCTACTTTTCCACCAGGGTTCACAGCAGTAGTGAATAAATGGAGAGTCTTTTTATTTAAGCTTCAGAGAAATCCTACATGAATTTCTCGCTCTAAAGCACCCATACGTAGCCAGACTGGGGGTTGAGAATCGCAAAGGGCACTTTGATGTATCTCCTGCAGCTAAAACGTTGTGTGAGTTAATTATTGACCCATCAGGATGCTTTTACTATGTTGTTAACCAGTCGGAGAATGCTTGGTCAATCATTTTGCTGTGAGAATATGATCTGTGTTGATGGCTAATTTGGCTCCGGCACCAGTGAGGGCTGGGTATTGCTGCCTCCGGACACTCGTTTCCATAGACTGAGTGATCGACGAACACCTTAACACCAAATGACGAAAACTAAAACATACTCTACGCCATCGTTGTTTTTGGCATTTCAGTCACCAAAAGAGGAGTCAGTTTCACTTCCTGTTTTTCACACTCGGGTCAGGTGAAGTCACATTTCAGGGACGTTTAAATGCACGCCATTCGAAAAGTTTTTCTCTGAGCTTTTCTTCAACATCATAAACACTTTTCTGTCAAAATTAAAATTTCCAGCCCCTTTTTACGGTCAACAAATTTAAATATGGGCCTTACCTGCCTGACCGTATCCCTTTCAAAGAAAACACTTTGACATACGCCTCTGAAGTAATGGTGGGGTTTTCTTGTCTTTTCTTTAATTCCTACAGCTTGGATTTTTTAAAAGTGCCAGTCGCAAGCGAGATACGGACCAGGACCAGAACGCCAAAGTGTTAGAATGAGTCTTCCCCAGCAAGGGCCAGCAATGCGCGTCTATCTATTATCACATTCATATTAATTTACAGATTGCGGAGTATATGTTTGTCTTGATGCCGAGGGACTTGGGTGTGGAACTCTGTTTGCATCGAGATGAGAATGCACCCCTTCGTGTGAAATTATCTCAATAAAAACTATTTGGTGGCTATCGGCCACAGGAGCACAAGCAGGTACCTCAAACTGGTTTTAAATAGCGCTATTCTGCCTAGTCACAGGCAGCTATACATAACTGAGAAAAAGAGAGAGAGATGGAAGGACAGTAACAGAGTAGGGGTGGTCATTGTGGGGGTTTTGGTTTATGCTGGGGATTGCAAATTAAATGACATGCTCCAGTTCTTGGAAATGAGCAAGTGAGACCAATAATTGCAGAGCTGTGAGATTAGGATGAAATCTCAGGAGATTTACAGTAGCTAATTTCCACCCCTGAGTTGTATAAAATCCGATTGATTAATTGCACCTCCTGTTCTTTGAACTTCTTAATCTGGATTATGGATGGGATTTGAAAGAAGTTCTGTCTAAAAGATGTAGAAAACCTAGTTCCCAACTGTTAAACTAGCAACAATGAATCTGCATTTATTGTTTGTTTATTGCTTCAAATGGTCTCATGCTCTGTAGTAGTGTGTGCTCGAAATGCAGTGTTCAAATAGTTTGAGGGGCTGGACGTTGTGCAGAGGCCCTTGTGCTGGTGCTACTGCTATTAAAAATATTTTTGAGATACCTCGTATTAAAGATTAAAATCTGGATTATTCAAACTAGTCAGTAACAGGTCACATGTGAAATCTCCAGGTTCATGATTTGGCTGAGGAAATCAAATGAGGAAGAAAGGGATCAAAATTCCTGTTCAAATAGATAAAGTGCACAATTCACACCTACGTTGTGTTCACGCTGTGCAGAGCAAAATTCAGTAATGCGGGCTTTGAAGAAGCTCCCATTGGAGCCCAGGCCAATGAAAAGTTACAGATCCCCACCTGTTCTACAATTTCTAAGTGGAAAACTTTAATAGAGAGATTTTAATTTGCTTTCTTTTTAATGCACTGAGTACAATTAATAGCAAATTAAAGCACCTTAATGCAAAACGTCAGTGTCCAGCTGTATATACTTATTCTGAAAATATTTACCTGTTTAAACACAGAAAGATCAGAAAAAAACCAGTTTGAAGTGTTTTCTACAAACTGTGCAATTTCAAAGAATATACGTGCAACAGGAATCAGAAAGTGTATTATAATTGTACATACTGTGTGTAATGCAGAGATGATCTGTGCTGTTTGACAAAAATCTTTTCTTTTGCATAATATAATTATTTATGCTAATATTAACTTTATGATTGAAAAGAAAGCAGATGTCCACCCGATGTGTAATAAAGTCTGTTAAATACTGTTTTTATAATTTTTTAAAGATTAAAAATACAGTATTTTTAAAAACTCACCGTTTCAATTACTATTCTGTGCTAAACCGGTTTCCCCAATTATCCTTATCATCTGTGGGTCGACTTGTTCATGCCTTGAGAACCGAGCGAGAGAGAGCGTGGTTATGCTTATACTATTTCTGCCCTTATTTATTTTGACAATAAATGTATTTTCCAGAATGACAATATAGCAGCCTTCTTTTAAAGGGACACTGTCAGGTTAAACAAGCTAAATGTTTATGCTTGCAACATGAATATCCCGTTGTGGGCCCCTACACGTTGATTCAATGGGCCTTAGCTTTGTATTAATACTTTAGATTATTTCAACTGAAAAACTAATCTAATTGACTTTTCTCCCTTTCTGCTTTTCTTACATTTTGCATTTCTCATCTTGAGCAAGTCTAAAGTTTCATTGTTTCTAGTCAATTTTACTTTCATGTTCTCTCGCTCTACCCCAACTCTGCAGTGTGCATGCTCCTATTTATTTGTGGGTTTTAAAAACCGTTTCCACTCCTGATTTTAAACAAAGAATGAGACTAGCTGTGTTAGTTTCAGTCTATCATAAATCATTAGCATTCACATACCTATAGCACAAAATTAAATAGTGATTTTTGCCCTGACAGTGTCCCTTTCTTTCACTGCGATACTGGGAGTGCCAAATGTTTCCCTGAGCAGGAATGCATTTTCTTACTCAGCTGGCCAAACTAAAATATTAGCTGTTGTATATAGTTTCTTTTTCCCCCTTTTATGAATAATCAACTTTCAGAAATCTTGTAAAATAATCACATTGAATGTGTTTAAATGGAAGGATGGAAAAAGAGCATTGAAGTCGCCAGTTCGTCCTCCCAAAACCTCTCTCTCTGACCGATGTCAAAAGCAAAACCAAAGAAACAAAACACAGCACATTGGTCAGTAGCTTGTTCACATCACATGTTGGTGATGAGACCATTTCTTTTTTAAATCCGATAACGTTAGCTCCCCCCCCTCCCCCAGTATTTTATACATGAAATAGAAAATACCTCAAGGTCAAAATTCATTGGAGCCTGATTTTGCACCATTGAAGTCAGCCTGGCTCCTAGTTCAGCTGCAGAAATGAAGTAGAGGAGCGTCCTCTGGTGACCAAAAATAAAACTGCAGGCGCCTAGCTGGAAGCCTATTTTGTTGAGCCCTGAATTAGCAATAGCATAAATTAGAATACCTAGTATTGCTGTAGTTCAGGAGTCTTTCCAAATCAATGAAACATTGTGACTTTGCATTATTTATGGTCCTTAAAACAAAAGAAAAATGATCATCAGATCAGGTCTTGCTTGGACTATACCAATAATGGAGAAATAAAAGCTATTATCATGTATTACATCAGTCTCATAAAGAACAAAAATAATGCTACTGTTTTCATGAGGACTACAAGGCAATTGGCCAGTGCTTCAGTCTAACAAGAAGCAGCTGAAGTCCCCATTGCTTGTGGATTCTAGGAGACGTTCAGCTGGAAAATGCTAGTTAAATGGTTAGCAAGTTTCCAACGTGACGTACATGCTTTAAGAAAACTTGTAGCCGCTGTAAAATAAGAAAACAATCTACACAGGGTATGTAAATATGCTTAGTAATGTGCAGTTCTACTTTGTAAAACTGAAATGCTAGGAAATATAATAATGATGCCGAAATGAACAACGAAATGATGGGGCTTTCCCTGGAATGTCAGCAGAGGGCATTTGGTTTCATACGGCACCTGTCGTTCTCAAGGTGTCTCAAAAGCAGTGTGATTAATTAGTTAGTGTTCAAGGAACATAGAAAAGACAAGTGTAGTGGCCATGATGAATCAACAGCTTATAATCTTTGCCCCCCCCCCCCCCCCCCCCCGGATCCAAATTCTCTGTTTGGTTCGAGAAGGGGAGTCTGAAAGCAGGTTGGGGGAGGAGGCATTTGCATTGCCTTCAGGATGCATTAGAGCAGCCCTAATGCTATTCTAACCTATTTTTCACTGCAGAGGCCCTTAGGGTGGTTGCATCAGCTCAGAATATATGGAGCACAATGTCGTTCTGGCAATTCAGGAAATCCCCTTTGCTCAAGGATGAGATCTGCTGCTTTTATGGCCTCTTTAAGCTATTGGAGCAGCATAAACGGGCTACAGGGTAAGAGATTAGCCCCAAGGTGTCTCTGTTAAAATGGGTTAGGAAAGTCGGGCAAGATTAGAAGAACCCAAGTGTAGCCCTAGCTCCCATGGAGTTTGCTTTGGGCCCAGATCTGGCCAGGACACTGAGGTCACCATTTACCTTTCCAGAAAACATCACAGGCTGTTTATAGCTACCACCCGCAGCTGGGAAGAAGGGGTCTTGGCTCAGCAACCACCCCCTTCATTGCCAATAGTATTGAATGGAACCGGCGAGAGCAGAAATGAGCATAAGCTCCGGCCTGGAATGAGTCAGCCCCTTTTGATCTGAATTTATTGAGCTTGAGAGGCTTCCCCACATGGACTCCAGATTTAGAGCTCCAGTTGGCGGCGCGCAAGCTGGCCCCAGGGCAGATTTTAAATTTGTAGCTGTGCACATGGAACTTTTGGCCCTCACACTGTGACTGGTGGGTGAAGAGCCAGAGGTACCCAGCATTTTCAGAGCACATGGGTCTCTGGTTGGCTTTGGAGCTGGGTTTTACAGCACTTTGCTCCGACACGTCAGTACGTTGCCAACGGACAGTACCTAACAGATCTGTTATGCCCCTCCGTAACGTACTAACGCTCCACTCTCAAACACTCACAGAAAAAGAGCCAGCAGGGAGAGCCTGCGTTCCTAGATGTATGTTTAAAGCCACATCTGCCAAGGTCTCGCACACCTTCCACTCTCACCTCCCACGAAACATAGCAGACTCTGTAGCATTAGTGGCCTTCATCTCCTTTGGCTGACTCCCTCTCTCTGCTTAATCCTCTCTCGCTTTCTACCTTTTTGTTTAGTTAGTTAAGAACATAAGAACGGCCATACTGGCCCCGATCAATAGCCCAGCCAGCCCCGTATCCTATCTGCAGACCGTGGCCTGTGCCAGGTGCTTCACAGGGAATAAAGAGAACAGGGCAATTATGGAGTGACCATCCCCTTCTGTCCACTGCACCTTCTGGCAAACACATGATCGTATCCCTCCCCAGTCTGGTTACTAGCCATTGATGGACCTGCCTGCCGGGAACTTACCTAATGCCTTTTGGGACCCTGTTCTAGTTCTGGCCCTCCCAATATGCCCCGATAAGGAGTGTCGCAGCTTGACTGAGTGCTGGGTGAACAAATATTTCCGTCTGTTTGAGTAAATCCTGCTGCCTATTAATGCCATTGGGGGACCCCTAGTTCTTGTGTTACGTGACGTGTAAATGACACGTCCCCTGTGCATTTTCTCCACCCCAGCCGGTTATTAACGCAGCAGCACACCAAGGTCAGCTGTTCTTAGCATCCCGCCAGCAGCCGTTAATGCTTAATCCAAGCGAAGCACACGGCCACAGTGCCTGGCAACACGCTCCAGGCCAGGAAAAGGTGATGTCAGGATTTTCAAGCACAGCTTCCTCCCCGGGGCGGGGGGCCCCCGCCACCCCCTCCACACACACAGCAATGCTCCCTGGCTAGTG
>ML685765.1:31384793-31402084 GCA_007922175.1 Pelusios castaneus | reverse complement strand
GCTGGGCACCCTCTGCCCCTCGCGTCATCCCTGTGGCAGCGGAGACCAGTTCCACGCCCAGCAAAATCAGCTGAAAGGCCGAGGCAGCAAACCGGAGAGGCGAAGGCTTTGGGTGACTGCCAGAGACACAGCAGGGGAGGGGGGGAGGCCTGGCGACTTGGTCTTCAGCGTCCCTCGTGTTTGGTGGAAAGCAAACCACACACACTAACTCTTCACCTAACCCCTCTGGTGAGAACGGCCCAGGCACCGTAAATACATCCTCCATAAACTGCTGTGGTACCACTCCCTCCCGTCCAGTGCCTCTCAACGAGGATTATTCCCCCCCCTCCCCACACCTCGGCCCGAAAATTTGGGAGGGGGAAAGCCCCCCCCCCCCCCACGGCGGGGTACACACCGAGTCAGGGCCATCACAACCAGCTGCTGATCCCTTCTAGTTGCAACCTCTGCTAATAGTGGCGACGTCCCACGGCCCCCCCACCCCACCCGGCACATGTTAGCGTGAGTGTGGGCACAAACCTGCTGCACCCGGAGTCTTTGAACAGTTTAATTTAAGCCTCTAATAAAACAGGCAATTTGGGGTAGGTGGCCCCACACCCTGCTGCGAGGCTGGCAGCCGAGACTCCTGGACGGGAGCCATGAAAGCACCTCATATAGGACAGTGTTTAACACGGTGTAATAGCCATGTCAGACCACATGTTTGCCAGTCATGCGGGTTTGCCTTGTAACAGAATAAAAACCCCCCCCCCCCCCCCTTAACGCTTAGCTATGGCTGTCATTTTAGACCATCAACGTTTCTTTCCAGCCAAACCGCCACTTACACATGCAGAAGATATTCACCAAAGTAGCGGCCAGTCCTCATTTAACAACTGTGGCCGTCTGTATAGAAAGAATGTGTCACAGTTTAGTTGAACCAGTCCACGGCATGCTCCCTAACATCAGCTGAAGGCCAGCGTCTTGCACATTAGTTTACATGTGCGCCTAATCAAGTTAACTTAGACGAGGTTTATAGCGATGTAAGAAGGGCGATATAGCCTTTGGGCAAGGGTAGACTTTTACGTTAGCCTTTTCAGTTTTGCATGTAGAAGTGCCCTGCATTGAAACTAAAAAGAAAGGTACTCTCCTAGGCCCACTTCAAAGCGTCTGACAAACTGGGATTTTCCTCCCATGAACGCGCAGGCGATAAATAAATGTGTTAGTGCCCCAGGACTCCTTGTTTGTTTAGGTCACACAAAGGAACCCTGGGGCACGTTTACAGTCTAACAAATGTAGTTATCATATGAGCTTCCGTAGGAGACAATCCCACTTTGTCAGACGCTCTGAAGATGAACTGCTTTGATTTGCAATAATCATCTCACCTGCTCCTATGATGTACACATCCCTGCATTTATCTTCCGCCCATTCTGTACGTTCCCTATTTTCATAGCGTCGGATGACTAGAGCCCTACGTGGATACAAAAATGTGGATCCGCAACCAATCCATAGCCGAGACATGTAAGCACGTACCCAATCCGGAATCCGCATCTCCGTGTTTTGTGGGTAGCCACAACCGCCCCACCCCCACCCCATGCCCCACCTTGCAGCAGCTCCGCGCCGCTCGGCTCAGCTCCTGGTCATTAAAATGTGCTTCTGTAATGTAACAACTTAAACACAGGAGCTTAGCAAATGTGCGCACACTGTTTTTATTTTAAACAGATTATAGAGAGTCCTAAGGATCCTGGTGCAACCGCTGTGCTTTCTTCTGGTGCAGCTGCCTGTCAGTTCCTGGCTTGTTAGCGAGCAGCAGCTGCCTCACACAGAGCCCGAGGAAGAGCGCAGGGGGGGGCGGCACTAGCCAGCAGCTCCCAATGCTGGTTGTTCAGAGCCCTGCTGGCCCTGATCATCTGGTTATTCCACCTACTAGAGCGAAGATCAGGTCACTCAACTGTTCAGCATGGGCAAGGTAATTCATTCAGCTGAGCGATCAGATCGGGAGGCTGGCAGCCAGGGAAGGGGGGACGCAGCAGCCCATCATCAACTGATGTTGTGGGCTCTGGCGAGCTAGGTTCAGGGAGCCCGAGAAACAGCCGAGAGGGGAGAGAGTTGCCAACAGCTCCCAGTGTTTTTCAGCGCCTTCGCTGGCTCCGATCTGAGCAACTGTTATTCTGCCTGGGCTGGGCTGGGCAGTCTGGGTTGCTGCAGTTTCTCAGCTGATCAGTGGAGGTGGGGACTGGCCACTGAAACTGAACACCAGCTCTGAGGGGCTGGGCTCTGGCTCTCTCAGTCTGGAGTCACAGACTGAAGGACAGCTGGGGGCGGGACACAGGACCCAGATGAGCCAATAAAAGCCCGATGCTGTTCAGAGCCCCAGCTAGCCCAGATCTGAGCAACTCTTATTGTGCCTGGGCCGGCCATGTGAAACGGGGGCTGCTGAGATCACTCAGCTGTTTGGTGCTGGGGGGAGTGGCCGGCAGTGGGGGACGTGGGAGGGGGAGCAACTGTTACTCCGCCTGGACTGGCCCCTGGATTTAGTGAGGGCTGCGGCTGTAACCAATCAGATGTTCTGGGCAGAGCAATGGTGCTCTCTGCACATACAGCCGTGACCAGATAAAATAGTATCCACACCCGAGCCACAATCCGCAGCCCCAGGTCTCCGGCTATCCGCATTTGCACCCACGGATTCGGATAGCCGCGGATATCTTCGGATTTGCAGGGCTCTACTGCTGAAGTGGGATTTTCTCCCACAAAATCTCAAGCGATAAATAAATGTGTTAGTCTTTAAAAGTACCACAGGACTCCTTGTTTGTTTGGCTGAACTAGACGAACACGACTCCCCCTCTGGAACTTGTCTCCTAGGCCAGTTTCACAATCCGAGGCAGCATGCATTTGACTGCACCATCACATCCTTCCTCACGCAGGAGCTTGAATAGGAGGCATTAGCTGAGAAGGTGGTAGGTGAGTAAGTGTAAAGAACACAGGAACTCTTGAAACTGTTGATGGCAAATTGGTTTCCTAAAACATACACATTTTCTAGTAAAAAAATTCTTTTTTCCACAATGATTTTTTTCCCTGCACGGTCAATACTCTAAAAATGAGCTAGAAAACAATTGTTTCCTTCTCCCCCACCACTGGAAATGTAAATTATAAGCAAAGAATCAAAATGTGATTCACAGATCCCCAATCGGTCTCTCACAAGCTCTCCTATTTTACAAGCATTATTCGATTAAGGGAACGGACAGACCAATAGAATGACGCCATCATTAGAAGACTCAATCCTCGTGAATTGTTGGCTTGCTGCAATACAATTTCTCTGTTCCTAGGGGTATTACCCACCCCTCATGTCCAAAATTCAGGAGTCGGGCCCACCCAAAAATTGTGAGATTTCTTTAAAAGATTTTTTTTTTTAAAAACCACTATGTTTGGGGTTCTTTCCCATGCCTTCTACATTTTAGGCCCTTAAGGGTGCACACAGCTCACATTTTCTCCAAAAGCAAAAAGGCCAGAAACTCACTCTTATTTAAAAATTTTAAAGCTGAGATAATCACATGCCTCCAGGAGCCGAGAGATTTAGATGGCACTTTGAGACACAATAAAATTGCAAGAGTTGGCAACGCAAGGTAGGGCTCAGTCCACAGATAGTGGGACCAGCAATTTAGGACCATGGTCCTAAACGCAGCTGACCCAAAACTAAAAACAAGGGTGCTATGAATAATCAGAGCTGTGTATCCATCCTGGTTCAGTTGTACTCCCATATCCTCGTGCACAATTATTTGGGGGGAGCCATCCTTCTCCATTGGTACATGTGGAATTGAGTGAATGGGATGCTCCAAATGACATCAAGGAAACTTCAGTAAATCTGTCCAAGATTGCCTGGCACCTATGCAGGGAAGGGCCATCTCCAGCTTAGCAGCAGCCGTTTGAAAACTTGGATCTCCTTCACACAAACTCTTTAATTCCAAAAAAACTCTCCTAAAACCTACATTATTCCTTCACTCTACTGCTTTCTGAGAACAAATGTAGAGTTCCTTTTCCTGGTGAAAGGAACGTATACAGGACCTCAGTATGGCTGAGTTCGCATAAAGCCCAAGGAAAACAATAAGTGACTCAAAATGTTCCAAAAATTGCTTTAATAATAAGCCAGTTTAAGTTGAGTTTCTAGAGTAGAATGCCTCCTGGACGCTCTATGTCAGTCAAGCCTACAGCACCATTTCACCAACATTTCTTACGCTGCCAGCTGTTATCTAAGGAACCATCAACAATATAGACAGCGATGGCCCACTTCCGTTTATAGCTGATGTCTGGAGTATCTTCCCAACCCAAACCCCAGCAGAAGCCCCACAGTGGGTATAGCTAGTAAACTATAGGTGGCAATTCAATTGCTAACATACATCACTGGTGAACCCAAATCAAATTAAGGGTCACACAGATCCCCATGGAGCCATTCCTGTGGGTGCAAATCTGGGGCAGCATTATATTTAAAAAGATGACTGTCTCCATGACCTTCCACAGGAGAGCTTGGAGGCTTTGTATAAATGCAGCCGGAACGTCTCCATCCCCATTACCCAAATGGCAGGATTGCATAGCTTGAAGTAAGAGACAAATGAGGCCCTCCGTTACAGCAGTATAAACCCACTGGCGTTCAGTTTTAGACCCTGATGGTTGGCTCCTGCTCGACATGGGGTAATTCGATCCAACCATCAGTGCACGGAAGTTGTATCAGTGTTCACTGTGAAAATGAGGTCGGGGGAATTCAGTTAATACAGCTGAGCCCATTTTTGTCTTTATGGCCAAGTCCTGTGGGGTTCTTACAAAGACACTACTAAAGCAGTGGTTTTCAACATTACCGTATCGCCACACAGTGGTAAGCGGGGCACGGAGAGCTGGGGAGATGGCTGGATTTGGCCTGTGGAAGGTGGGCTGGTGTGTCAGATCGCAGTACACCACCACGTGTATCACGAGAGGAAAAGGTTGAGAACCACTGAATTAAAGGATGACGAGGTCAGGCCTCAGCTAAGGAATACAGACTCACAACAAGGTACTAGCTGGACACTACTGCCAGCTGATTTTCCTGTGGGGAGGCTCACAATATCACTACAAGCAGGAGGCTCAGGCCCGCTGTGCACTTGCCATTTTCAGCAGCAGTCGAGGGGAGATACTCAAGCTAGATAAAATAACTTGCATATCTCCCTTCAACTTTCTAATGCCCACTCTGCTGTGTCCTATGTCTTACCTACGTCCCACCCTCTGACTCAGCGCTACTTTTCTGGAGCGGATGGACTTACTGAGTTGAATTCCCGATCAATTAAGCAGGTCTTCACTGACTGCTCTATCGAACCGGAAAGATCAAACTGATGGCAGCAAATTTGCCACCATCAGTGTAGACCTGGCCTTACTGATTTTTCCCTTCATACCTACCTAAAACATTAGTAAAAGCAAAGCCACGATAGCAAACCAGGGAACCCTTCCCATCAAAGGCACCTCCAGTCAAGCCAGCTGCTCTAATGTGAAGCTACATCATTCTTCAAGGTAGCAAGAGCTTTCAGATCCCCCTGCAGGCAAATTAGTCGAAATCAGTCAGCTCTTCACATGGCCATGACCAAGACTAGAGCTACACCCACAAGGAATATGCTATGAACAGAGGACGGCATCAGGAGTGAAGAACTCTACTGCGAACTTGCTGTGTTAGACTTGGGCAAGTCACCTTGTGCCTCACCCCAAAGCCCATTAACATCACCAGGAATCATTTCCTTGATTTCAAAGGTTTTTGGATCAGACTTGTAAACACTGTGCATCATTTCCCCAGTCTGTAAAATATGGCTAACGTCACATTCATTTGCGTACAAAGCTTGGAGATCCACAGGAGCTATATAAATGCTAAGTAGTTTTATTGCTGTTGGATAATGGTGTATTTTCTCTTTTCACCTACTGAAGTCATAGGTGATGGACCTTAAGAATAGGATGAAATGGAACCAAAGGTGGAAATTAGCAAACACAAATGGGAACTGAGATACAAGAACACTGCCCTTCCCACCAAAATGTTTGGGATTTTTTTTTCCTATTAAACAGCAGAATTGTTTGCAGAGCTTCCTTTAACTAACTTAATATCTACAGAAATCTCAGGCACATGTTTGTTCCAAGAATGGTTTTATACAGCTATTTCACACGAACACATCATGGAGATTATTTTACACATCTGAATCACATCCTAAGGAAAATAGTGCAAGGATGCGCTGTCTTAATTAATAGTACACAAATGGTTACCACTTACTTTCAAGCAATTCATAATGCATTCAGCTACTACCTACTGCCTCGCTTTTTTATCAGCAGTCTCTCTCACACTCACACACACACACACACACGTAGTGTAGAACCAGTGTTCAATCCTTTTTCTTCCCAAGACAACAAACGCTTTATTTTTATTATTACATGAATTATACACATTGTAAATGTGTAGAGGTGCAGCAAAACATCCAAATAACTTATTTGATGTATGTGGTGCAGTATAGTAAGAGACGGACTTATTTTTCCCAGCATGCTCACAGCTTCACTTCTCTGCTCATTTTAGTTGGTGTTAAAATACATCAGCCATTAGTAATTTTACCACCAAAATAAAAAAAATCTGGAATTTGTCCTTCAGGTTCTCTGGCAAGGGAAGTCTTGAACCTTTAGCTACAATGGGCATGTTCCCACAAGGTGGTGAGAAAATGTTGGCTTCTTGAGGCTTGAGGACATTTGTCACCTTGTGAAATAAGGCTTTCTGCCCAATGAATTAAAACCCTATTTGGATGTTTAACAGCCAGGCTAAAAATCTTCATAATAAAATCTTAGCAAAATAGAAATCTAGGATTATTTGAAACTTCAGATTGTTAAGAAAACAAAACAAAACAAGAGTCCTGTGGCACTTTTAAAGACTAACAGATTTATCGCATGAGCTTTCATGGGAGAAAATCCCACTTCGTCTGAAAGCTCATGCGATAAATAAATGTTAGTCTTTAAAAGTGTCACAGGACTTTCTTTGTTTTTCTGCAATAGACTAACATGGCCACCCCTCTGGAGCTTCAGATTGTTAGTACATTTTAGATAGGAAGAGGAAGACATGCTAAGTACAAAATTACAGGAACCCAAATGCCTTCCTACTGTTTTGCGAAAGATTCTATGGTGTTGCACTTGTTTTAAGGCCCTGGGTGATTGAGTTTGGCTTTGTCATCTTTCCTGAAATGCTAAATTGCAACTTCCAATTTTTCACACGATGACTCAGCCTATGAGAGATACAAATCACAAACAAAAACATTCGTCCTCTGAGGATTTTGTTTTCAGCCTGGCAGACTGAGATGCTTGCAAGCTGAAGATGAAATGGTTCTAAAACTTTTTCCTTTACAAGACAAACAAGTCTATATTTACAGCACTACACAATCTGAGCAGCATTGTTCTGTTTGGCACCAGTCAAAAATTAGAATTACAAATTAATTTCACATTAAGTATTTATTTATTTGTAATAACAAATAGAAAGGTGTGCCCAGATCTCGCCTGAAGTTCTACTCAGATTGTTTAAAAAGAAATACAGAACAGTATGTCATTGCCTTACAGTTAAAAAGCCGTATTTAAAATAATAAACAGTATTTTCAGTAGCCTCTTTGAACAAGTGACATTTTACTGCTGTAACTTCTGCCAAGGAGAAGTAATTTCTCAAGTAACAGCAATTACACAGCCAATTACATCTCATCATAAAAGAACATTTTATTTATAGGATTTTTTTTAAAATTCAGTTTTACTGTAAGTTTTCACAATGAAAGGAATAAAAAAACTGAAAAAATCTAGATTTCAATTCAGGGAAACAAATTTCACCCTTATTGGAAAACTGGTTCTGAACATCACACTCAAAGGAAGATGCTTTGGCGAAGGGGACCCTTTGCTGAAAGACTTCCTCCATTAGGAAAATACAGCATTTGGAATTTTGGAGTGCAGTTTTAAAATGTTGCATGTTAGCCATTAAAAAGACAAAAAAATTAAAACCTATTTGAAATGTAAAGGGGACATGAAAACACACACACATCCATTTTCTAGGTATCCAGTCATATTTATACATGAGTGAGTTGGCTGCCTAAAAAGAAAATCAATTTAGATTCATTTGGACAAATGTGCAAGTTATAAAATAGTTGAAATGAAGAACATTATTATTCAACCATTACAATCTAAGCACATTCGTACAGTTGAATTTAAACCTGTATTTCCTAACAGAGTGTCCCATGCTCTTACAGCCATCAACAGCTGCTGCTCGCATTTCAAAAAAAGAATAGGAACAGTTAAAAGTGTTACTGACCACTTCAAGAGTTAACTGAAAGGCATAAAAAGATGGTGAGATATGAGATCCCTGGATCGCTCTTTATATTGGGATTTACCAGCAACTATAAGGTACTTTCACATTCTTTTTTTCCCTTCCTAGTCCCCAGAAGATTTTAAATCTGCTGCAAAGGTAATGCGGTACCAGGGTTTTAACACAAACCGCTCTGTAAGTGGCTGTTGAAAGCGTTCTCAGCTGTAACTCATGAACACGTGTGTATTTCCAATACTAGTCTGTGCTCATAAAATTTGGTGCTTGTTTCCATTTTGTTCTTTAAAAAAAGATAATGAAGCAATTTATTTTTAATCAAAAAGAGTGACCAACATTTCAGACACCAGAGTGCAGCTACATCCAAGCAATGTGGCTTTTCCCCCCCAAGCACTGTTTGAGAACTGAGGGCTGAAGACTGAATGCAAAGAAGAAAAAAAACGGAAGTGGAGAAAACTAATCTACGCACATGTATTGTCCATGACTTACATCTTCTCTGAGTAGCACCACCTCAAAAGGTTAAACGTTGCCTAGTGAAACTCCACAAATTCTTCCAGAGTTCTGGGGATCTGGTTTTGGTAGCTGATGTTATAGATCCGTACTGCACGGGCAGCCAGGCACTTAAGGCTCAGCTTCATTTGAGTTTTAAGGAGTATTTCAGACACCCCAGTTGTACTTTTGTCAAGAGGAGTCTTCTTCTGCTTATTTGTCATGTCGGCGTGAGCACCAGCCTCCACCAGACTAATGATAATCGAATGCAACGTCAAAAAATCACTGATGGGGCGGTTGTACTGGACAATGATGTGAAGGGCGCTGTTTCCTTCACTGTCCACAGCATTCACTTCAGCACCGCAGTCTAACAGGAGCTTGGTGACGAGCGCGTTCGGAAAGCTGCAGACGTCGTTTGTGTGGAAGTCATCTACGGGCGTACTGGAGTTAACAGCATGATGCAGTAAACTAGACCCATCCCGAGTTCTAGGATCAAGAGTAATCAAGGTGTAAATCTGCTTGTTGATTCTAGACTGCTCTTCTTCACTGCACTGAGTCTTGGTTGAGATGCACACCAAATAGAGGAAGGTAAAAATATTGCATTCATAGTTGTCCATGGCGGTGTGGATGTCAGTGTCTAGGTTGCTTTTAATCCTGGACATTCCTTGTTCTATTTCCAAGACACTACATCTCAAAACGCTTTCTATGTCCTTGGCTTTAACGGGCTCATTCAAGTGTATCATCTGAGAGAAGACTTGAGCAAATCTCAAGAGATCCTTATGGGTATTCCTATTCCCTTTCTGCCTCAAATGCAATGCATGAAGCCACAACTTGATGCACTGTTCAAACTCCATGTTATCTGCATAAACAGCCCCCCGATAAATAATAGGATGAGAAACATCTATATTGTCCGAGCCCAAAATTCGCTCACGCACTATGAGGCCTTCCATATGAAGGGCATCTCTGTTTTGCCTGATAGATTCTAATTCCTGAGGAGTTCTGCATTCCGTTCTGTTTCCATAAGCTTCGATTTGTGGAAGAACCTCTTTCTCAATGATGTTCTCACTGTCTCTATACCTTTCCAGCATGGCTAAATATAAATAGTGATACGTCTTCATTATATCATAATTTTCTCTGTCGTTTGCAAACGAGGCACCCAGAAGTTCCAAAGCTTCGATTCTACTTTTTCTATCACAGTCTGCGTGAGCAAGAAGAAGTTCAACAACATCCGCCTTACAGCTCTCCGCGGCGACTTTTAATGGAGTCATTCCGTGGCCATTCACCGTCATTACCGATTTCCACTTGACCAGCTCTCGAACAATCTGTAAATGGCCAGCTTCGGCAGCAAAGTGCAAAGCCGTAGCACCGCAATGTGCCTTGGCATTGGGATCAGCATGTTGTTCTAGGAGGAACCTCACCACGTCCGTGTGCCCCTTGTACGCTGCAATCATAAGGCAAGTGTTGTCATACTTGTTAGCAATGCCGATGTTTGCATTGTTTTCTACCAGGTATTTCACAATATCCAGTCTGCCATCGAAGCATGCAGCCCGCAGGGGAGTTGAATTGGTCACTGTAGTGTGGTTCACATTGGCTCCGTGACTCACTAGCAGTTTGACAACTTCAAAATGTCCGGCCCCCGCTGCACACCAGAGAGCGGTGGCTCCGTCGATGACATAACTACAAACACAAAGACAAAAAACAAGCAATTAAACTGCTGCACTTTTTAAGAGATCCGAGGTGTCTGCAAGAAGCATGTTACAAATATTCCAAGTTTATATTCAATAAAGGCAGCTATTTTAAAGCCATCCCGTTTTATACCTGAAGATGTTCAGCAGCAGAGCCAAGGCAAAAGAAAGCAATCAGCAAGCACACAGGTGTCCAGCAGAAAAAAAGATCCTAGAGATCGAAATTTTCAAAGCAGTGCCAGAGATCTACCCACATGATTTCCATTAATATTAATGGAATCACCTGTATTGCTTTGAAAATTTCACCCTAGTCTACTGGCCCGCCTTGGGTCCCCGGAAGCAGAATTAGAAACAGGGGGATTATTGTCTTTTTACTCCCTTCTGTGATAAACTGACATTATAAATCTCAGAATTACATCAGGAGAGCAAAATTCACACAAAAAGATGAAGTCTGAAGTTTTCTACTCTTCACTAGGCCATTATACTAGCAGCTGAATATGGAAAGAGGAGCTGTTTATACAAGGATCCAAACAGTATCTTAGACTTCATTAGGAGACCAAACAGTGGTGAAAAGACAAAAACATTTTTATTTCTACATCTAGACCATCTCAAGCGCTTTCCAGAGTTAAAAGTAAATAATAAAACACTAACATGATTCAATCACTGTGCTGCAGCTGCACATAAGTAGGTCTGTGAGAACACATACCTGTGCGTTTGCAGCCTCAAGAGATTAAATGCCACCCAACAGGCCAAGCTTCAGAATTTCCGTCTAAAGACAGTTCTGATGAAGAGGGATTTTCTCCCACGAAAGCTCATGTGACAAATACATTTGTTAGTCTTTAAAAGTGCCCCAGGACTCCTGGTTTGTTTTTCTTAGGGTGAAATTCTGATATCCTTACTCAGCACGAGCAGTTCCTTACTCCACAAACGGCCACTCTGAAATCGGTGGGGCCACCTTTGTAATAAGATGTGAGAGAGGATTTCAGACCCTTGCCCTAAGACCAAACCCCTTGGTCATGAACAGGAGTGCTTTATTGGTGCACCAGGGAGACGGACACAAAACCAGAATTTGGGAAATGGACAAGTGGGTGTTATGAGCCCAGGTTTCCTTCTAGGCTGAGACTAGAGGAACATCACAGACTCTCTAGCACAACTGTGGCAATCAGGCTGCCAAGAACGATGGGAGACACAGTGAGAACCAACGTGAACACATAGCATACTCCTTCGTCCTAGCCCAGACAGTCTCATGGGGTACGTCCACACTGGAGCCTTAGGTCGACTTAAGGAAGGTTAAGTCAACCTACAGACTCCTGCGTCCACAGTGGGCTTTTATTAAGTCAACTTAAGGGCTTCCTTAAGTCGACTTAATAACACCACCTCTTAAGGTCAACCTTATTAAGTCGACTTAAGCCAATGTAGACGGGGGATAGCCCTTAAGTTGACCTAACTGGCCTCTAGGTCCCCTCGCAGAGTTCCTGGCCACTTCTCCATCGACCTAGCAGCTGCCAGTGTGGACAAAGGGCTGTGGAGTCTCTAAGTCATCCTTGGTTAAGTCAACTTAACAAAGCCTCCAGTGTAGATGTACCCATGGAGTGGGGCTTGCACGTCTCCTGGGCTCACAGACAGGCAGGGAAAGAAGTTTAAATAGGTGGTGCACCAAAATATCCCTGAACCTATGCCAGGAAGAAGTGAAAGACTCCACCAGACTGGACCGTCACCATCCCATAAACACACAGTGATAGAGAGAAGAGGAGACTTCTCCATCCAACAGCAGAGTTGGGATAACAACCCTTCCTACCATGAGTGGGAGAAGGAGCCCCTCTTCAATTTCAAAAACAGGAGACACACCCCTCCACACACACCTCTTTCCTACTCATTCCAGAGGAATTTTTGTTTTGAAGGAATGATTAAAAAGGAGCACTCCTGGGTCCGCTCCCTCAGCATCACAGAGACAAATTACTCTTACCTCCTCTCCTATGCTGGGAGACACACAGATATGGGCCACCAATTGACAGCCACATGAAGTCAGCAGCGGGTATGTTCTCTCTCTCTCCCTCCATCTCTGTCTTTGTACCTGAAATAAGCTCTTCCTTTCTATACAGGCAGCATAAAGAAAGCAAACCTGTAAAGCCTGAATTTGCTCCTAAGACAATGCTAGCTTTCTGGATGTGGTCAGGAAGGAGTTTTCAGCAAAGAGCCATTCAGGGGTGCATGCATGTTGGAACCCATTAAAACAGCTTTGCAACAAGAAGCTTTAAGAACAAGAACAGTAATGGAAGTGAAGAAAGGACAGTCCACTGACCAGCACAGAAACAACACACTCTGGAGAGGTAGCCTGGGTTGATTACAAGTGTTAGTAGTAATCTACCGATAGTGGATAGCACTCGCTCTGTGCTATAGCTCTAAAAAGGTGACTGACTAACATTAATTTAGAAAAAGGCTTCACACAATAGCTCTAGTCACACTACACAAAGCAAATCCTATTTACAAATATGATTTAACACACAGCTCTAACTGCATAAACGTTTAAATAATCCACTTTAACAAAGCAGAGCAGCCATAACACTCTGAGCAGCTTTGAAAGGCAGAGAGTCTAGGGTCAGGTAAGGTAGTTTCTCACAAACCAGGCAGATTAGCAGCCAAGAATTTTAGCTTATTTTTGAGAAAAGTTTCTTTTGCACCTGCAATGTGTATGCACACAGCTTGCTGGGGAGCTGATGAAAAATCTATGTCATACGGCTACTCTGTATTCCTTTAACTAGGGAAGAGTACAAGGGCTGACAAAAGGCAGGAATTGAGTTTGTGGTAACTAGAGGTCCTTAGACATCTTTGTCCAGAATGCTTCCTGGCTCAAGACGAAGCCCTTGCAGCCGCGGCAATCAGAACTAAAGAAACTTTTTTTTAAAGTTTCAAATAAAATCTGAATTTCCTAATTAGAAGTCAAACTTCATTAAAATCCAGATATCAAAGAGGCCAAAAAAGCCATCTCCCCTGCCTTTGACCTTGCCCACTCTAGCTGTTTCAAGGGGAATTTGGACTTTCAAAGCACTTTCAAAAGCCCCACAAAATTCCTGTTTAAGAGGTATACAAACGAAAAAGTCCTTTTTCAGACAAATAATTACCTTTGGGCTGAGAAGGAACCTATAGCATCATACAAAAGCAGCTATAGTGCCTCATATTGTGATCCTGTCACATCTCCAAAGCTAAGCGGGGCCAATCAGTAGCTGGGAGACGGTGATGCAGGAAGAATGGTGGTGATTCAGTATGGCGGTGATTCAATATGGCAGTTCTCATTCCTTTGACTCTGAACTGAATCAGTGCAGCATTTGTCAGAAGGTGCTGAGCTGCTGGGGGCATGCCTTGCAAAAGGAGGGAAACTGACACTGTGAGACCAGAACGATCCCACAGCACTTCTTCCAAGAACACAAATATTAACGGCAGCATCCTCGCTAAACCCCAGCTCAGGAGATGACTCTCTCCTTATGCTCCTCATGCAGTTTCATGGAATAGTACTTTGCTTCCCTTCCTACACTGTTGTGTGCTGGTGAGCACCAACTTTGAAGGGGACTGTGTTTCAGGTTTGGAGGAAGTGATGTCTCCTGTGTGGTTTCTTTAATGGTCCAAAAAGAACTTTGGAATGAAACACACTACGGAAAAGAGTGATACCTTTCTGTGATGTAATTTAGAGACGCATCACCGTCTTGTGGCTCAAGCTCTACAGTCTACACCTCCTCGCTCTGAGGGCGTATCCGAAAGCTCCATGGCAGCAATATTACAGAATAATACATTCTGGTACATCCTGAAAAAAAGGTCATGGTGAAGGGGACGCTTTCCCAGGGAGTTGAGGTGTGGGAGTCACAGCTAGTCTATTACATTCTGTACACTTTTTTTGTTTTTAAACCAAAGAATTACAGGTTTTGCCTTTGTAGTTAGGAGGCTAGCCTTGCGAATGTGAACTGAAAGAATGAAGACACGTGAATCTGCTTTCCTAACCATCAGGGAGTAAGGAAAGGAAGATTCTAGCTAGATTCTGCGCTACTGCTCCAACCCTGTAGGAAGGTGCTGTGTGTCCCTTCTGAGAGTCACACTGTGTCTACAACAGAAATGCTACTCAGCCGTGCCACTATGACTACAAAAAAAATGAGGGAGTTAGTTAAGCGGAAATTAAAAGGTTCATTGTCAAAAGTGAAATCCCTGCAAGCTACACAGATGCTTTTTAAAGACGTTCAGTTTAAATGTATTCCCCCAAAAAAGGAGCAGAAACTCGGGCAAGTTACGTGTAAAAATACAATTATGAAGGTCAAAAAAGAATGTGAAGAACAGCTAGCCAAAGACTCAAAAAGTAACAGCAAGCACATAAGAAGCAGAAGCCCTCCTAAACAACCAGAGGGGATTCTAATGGAGCACTCTACTGTGGAGAAACTAAATGAATTCTTTGCATCGGTCTGCGCAGCTGAGGATATGAGAGAGATTCCCAAATCTGAGTTAATCTTTTTAGGTGACACCTGAGGCACTGTTCCAGATTGAGGTGTCATGAGAGGAAGCTTTGGAACAAACTGATAAACTAAATAATAAAGTCACCAGGACCAGATAGTATCCACTCAAAAATTCTGAAGGAAATCTAATATGAAATAAATTGCAAAACTAACAACAGTGGTATGTAACCTGTCATTTAAATCAGCTTCTACATCCGATGACTGGAAGATAGCTAATGTGATGCCAATTTTTAGAAAAGGCTACAGAGATGACCCCAGCAATTACAGGCAAATTGGTTGAAATTATAGTAAAAAAAAAATAGAACTACCAGCAATATAGATTAATATGATTTGTTGGGGAACAGTCAACCTGTTTTTTTGAAAGGGAGGGGAGGGGATATGACAGATATCTATAAAATCATGACTGGTGTAGAAAAAATAAATGTTATTTACTCTTTCTCATAACACAAAAACTAAGGCTCATCAAATGAAATTAATAAGCAGTGGGTTTAAAATGAAAAGGAAGTATTGCTGCACATAACACACAGTCAACCTGTGGAATTACTTGCCAGAGGATGCTGTGAAGGCCAAGACTATAATGAGGTTCAAAAAAGAACTAGGTAAATTCATGGAGGATAGGTCCATTGAGGGCTATTAGCCAGGATAGGCAGGGATTGCTGCTTGCCAGAGGCTAGAAATAGCCAACAGGATGGAGCACTTGATGATTCCCATTTATATTCGTTCCCTCAAAGGATCTGGCATTGGCCAGTCAAAAGACAGGCTATTGGGCTAGATGAACCATTGGTCTGATCGTGGATGGCCATTCTTATGTAGATGCTTACTACAGTGACAGAAAGGGTTCTTCCATTCCTGTAGCTAATCTATCCCGCTGGAGGCGAGGTTGACATCGATTGGTGTCTAGAATGAGACTTACATAGACTTACTTACACTGCACAGGGTGTGAAATTTTTCAAAGGCCTCAATGATGTAGTTAAGACAACCTAACTTTGCAGCGTCAACCAGCCATGGGTCTGGTTAGCAAGATCTTTCAGCATATATTTCCGAGATAGCTCAATATTCCATCCTGCCTTTGCAATTCCCCTTTGAAAGAGGCAGAAGTAAGAGACAGCAGCACTCTGTACATACCCATCGAAGCGGACTGTGCCAGTCTGATGGGTCTGCACCCGGTAATGTTCTAGCAGCAAGCGCACCACCTTGTCGTGACCGTTACGGGCTGCGATGATAAGGGGCGTGGAGCGCTGACCTCCCTGCTGGCTGACGTAGCTGAGCAAGTACCTGATGTCACTCTCGGAGCGGTTCAGCAGCAGGGCAGCCAGGGTCAGCACTCTCCCTTCGCTGGCTGCCTTGTAAACATAGCCAGCCAGGCTTTCCATGGCCTTCTCCTCCTCCCAACTTCTCCTGCCACCGCCACCGCCGCCTTCAGGCCTGCCAGCCGCAGCTGGTGCCAAGGCCTGGGTAATCGCTTCCTCCTCCTCCTCCGTCTTGAATGGGTCCACGGCGGGGGGCACATGCGGGCGAGCCCTGTCCAGAGCCCAAAAGGCCCCAGCAGGGCCAGCGACCGCGCAGGGCGAGGGTCCGCGTCTCCAAGGCTGCTCGACGCCCTGTCAGAGCCACACTCCCCAGCCCCGCACAGCGCCACGTGCCATGGGACGGGCAGCCCCACGGCAGGGCCCGGGGCCCACCGCCCTACCCCGCCCCACTGCCCCCCAGGGCGGGGGCAAGGCCCCCCAGCAGAGGGCCGGCGAGACCCCCCCCTTGCTACCGTTGCCCCAGAAAGGCCTGGGAGGGGTCAAAGGCCAGGAAGGACGGGGGGCGACCCCCCCCTTCTACAGGTACCCGGAGGGACCTCGGGGGAGGGCAGGGAAGCGGGAGAAAACTGAGGCGCGAACGCCGCTGCCTCACTACGGAAGCCCGGAGGGGCCCTGTCGGGAAGGGGCGGGGACTCTGAGAACGCGAGTGCCCAGGAAGCGCAAGGGACCCGCCCAGCTACGGGTCCCTGCAAGGGCGGAGCGGCCGTTCCTCCCCCGGGTGTTCCTGGGCCGCCCGCTCCAGGCCCCCGAGATTCCGGAAGCCAGACCCGGAAGTATCCAAGTCCTCCTGGGAATCCGAGCCGGCCGGGAAACTGCGACCCGAGCACAACCGTTCCGGGAGGGAGAGAGGGCGGGGCCGGAGCCTGCTCGGAGGGAGCCAGGCTGGGGTCTGAGAGCAGCCAGCCCAGACAAAGAGAACACAAATAAATCCCCTCTCCCCCATACAACCCCGCCACCTGATCTGGAGTCACTTCTCCAGCATCTACACCCCCATCTGAATCTGGAG
>ML685765.1:31271200-31384783 GCA_007922175.1 Pelusios castaneus | reverse complement strand
ACACCCCCATCTGAATCTGGAGTCACTTCTCCAGCATCTACACCCCCCATCTGAATCTGGAGTCACTTCTCCAGCATCTCTACACATACACCCCATCACAATCCGGAGTCACTTCTTCAGCATCTACCCACACACACACCGTATCTGAATCAGGAGCCACTTCTCCAGCATCTACACACCCAACCCCTTCCATCTGCATCAGGAGTCACTTCTCTGCATCCTGTTCCCTCCCCCAATGCACGGGCACACACACCCACTCTTAATCAAGTCTGTTCTCCGGCGTTGTAATTTCACCAGCAGTATTCCCAAGCCCTCAAAAATCCTGAGTCCAGCTTCTGAAAACCAGGAGTTTGACTTTTTTAAAAAGGATGATTTAAATAATGCGTTTGTGGTTCTTTTTAGTTACTTTCTGTTTTGGTGGAGTTTAGGGTGCAACTCAGGTCATATTTTCAAGAGTTTCTCTGCAATCATGAAGGGCAACACTTTTTTTGTTCTAAATGAAAACTAGGGTTTCCATGTAATCCCCTAACTCAAGGAGCTGGGACTTTCAGAAGAACACTGAATATTACAGACGTTGGCAACAAGAATGCTTGGTCCTGCCATAAGAGCTAGGCACTGAACTAGATGACCTTGCGAGGAGGTCCCTTTCCGTCCTATTATTCTATGAACACTGCTAGCACCTCAATCTTCCAGCAATAGCAGAACAAACGAGTCCTGTGGCACTTTTAAAGACAGAGTAGATGAGACCTAACTTTGGAATGTAAAAATAAATGAGGGGAAACGTGTGTGGTTTTCGGCGGTGGGGGCAGGGGGAGTTTTAGGCCTTAATAGATCATAAAAGGGCACAAGGTTAATTTTTTTCTTCTTGTACAACTCACAGAGCTGCAGCAATGCCCACAAGCATTATGAGGTCCCTGCTTCTTGGCTACCATCTGTTGTGGGTTCTTATCTTTTCTTCTATTCTACTTGCCATGTGTCAATGTCTGGACCATGTGCTACATTAAAGGGGCTTTTTGGGTGAGTTGAAATGTCACATAAACTAATATTACCAATTACAAAAATGAATAATTTTAACCTAATACCTACACAAAGCAAAAATCTAGCCAGTAAAGGTCTAAAAGGGGAGAACATATGGGGCAATTTATAATGAGGCTGAACAGCAAGTACAATATTCCAGCCGGACTAGAGAGATATAGAACCACGCTCTATATGTGCAGTTTATTAATTTTCTATATTGCAGTATCACCTAGAGGTCCTATCCAAGCTGGGGGGCCCGGTGCGATGGTTACAGTAGGGCATCTCTTGCAAACTCTTCTGTGCATGCTTCATTTTATTGCCATGAGTAATCCCAACTGCAAGCAATGGGCTATGCATAGTAGTAAAGGTAAGCATGTGTTTACAGGATCAGGGCCATTGAGAGAAAAATATTAATCCGCAAATTTACCATCCAGATAAGACAAACAAAGGAGGGTGGACTAGAGGCAAAATGACTTGCCAAGGACACAAAGCAGGTTAGTGGCGGAGCTATGAGCTCCTGGACTCATGCCTCCCAGTCCAGTATCCACATCACTAGACCACAATGTCTTATGGAGGCTCGCTCTGGGTCTGGCTTTGCCCAGGAAAATGATTCTCTTCAACAAAAGCTGGAGGTATCCAAATACAGCCTTTCCCAGCCCCCAATAAAATGATAATGTGGGACTCCTTTTGAAACCGAAAACTGTGCTAAGCAATGTCACTAACAGGGAACCTAAGGCCCCAATCCTGTAGCCTGTGAGAGCCATACGCTACTAGGGATCTCCCCACACCAAACTCAGTGAGGGGTCTGAGCCATAATGTTTAAGCACACTGGGATCTGGAGTGATGACGGGCACTGTAAGATGTAAGCTATTATCAACACCTCTTGATTTGGAAATGCCCCTAAGGCTTCTCTCTCGTTTTCCAGGGGAGTAGGGCCCATCCCACTGGTGTCAGGCCTTTACGTTCCTTCTTTGCTCCTAGTTCACCCATTTTCTCCCAGCTTCTCACCATTTGGCTCTGGAGTCTTTGACTCTGCATTTCAAACGCGTAGTCCTCCGGACAACTTCTACATTCCCCACTCTTGCTTACTCTCATTTAAACAGCTCGATCATGCCACTAGCCACCCATCCCTCATCCAGTGCTGAGTGTGTCACAGCTGCTCATCCACTATTTGAAAGTGAACCATAGCCAGAACAGCATCTCCTTCTCCATCTTTCACTGATAGATGTGTGGGTTAGGGTATGTGTATCTCCCTCTCTGTGCTACGTCTGTATTATCCATGTCTTATAAGGCAAGGCCTAGGCTCCACTCTTCCCACTTGTTGCATAACAAACAAAACTTTCCCTTGATCTTTATGAGATTCTGCCCAGATGAACCCTGGATTTCCCCAGTCTCAAATATTACCGTGTGTTTAAAGGCATAATTCAACTCCCACTAGAATCAGTGGGAATTTTGTCATTGAGGACTCCAACAGGAGGGACTGAGACCCAAATGTCTGTTAAGTGTAATTCTGCTCTTCTTTACACCTGATCCACCCTTAACAGCTTCACTAAGGTTGTGTCACTTTAACCGGGGAAACTGTAGGCCCATCTGTTTACCTGCCTCTCTCTTTCGTCTACTATGCACCCTTTCCCCAGAAACCTTTCATGGATGTGACTAGTTATTTGTTATAACTAGCTAACATTGTGAGTAACGTGATCTACTAATTGTACCGAGGTCTGCTACGTGCTATTGTTTTAGGGTGGCTACAGTAACGCAAAATTAATGGTTAATTTAAAATCATGCAACGAGAGCTGCTGCTTTTTATGGAAACTTTGCGACGAGCAGGTCCATCCATTATGTATGGACGCAGTGACCTAATTCTGCCAAAGGCCATTGCCAAAATAGGAACTGGAGATACAACAGAAAAGTGACACAGTACATAGTGTTAAATTGTTGGGTCACCAAGGATCAGCTTTAACAGGCACAAACACGTAAGCTACAGTTCAATAACACTGGATCATGTTCCGGTTTAAATTGAAACCTGTTGTCTCCGTTATCTCAAGAGGTTCCCTCATTTTGGAACACTGTATTTTTTAAATGTATATCTCCAAGGAGAAGGAAATGCTGTCACAAGCATAAACAGTTCTAATGATCCTAATTAAGGGTTGAGCCTGAGCTATGCTGAGCACTTGCAATTCATTGATTTTAATCTGCACTGTGGGCATGCAGAGCCTTTGTCAGATAACGTAGGGGTGGGATCGGGTAATCAGAGGGTACATTTCAGTGTCAGACTACATGGCTCACTGTATAGGGATGCCCCTGGCCTAAATAACAATACTTTTATATTCCTCTGAAGATCTCAAAGCACTGCATAAAGGAGGGCAAAGATCATTACCTATATTTGCCAGATTCCGATCTGCGGCAGAAGGCCCAATTAATTCACCATTTCCTTGTGTCATCGTTAACAGCAGCGGCAAGTGAGTCTAGCACGCTACGTAACTGACTCCACACAGTGCAGGACAACGGTGAATTGGCCCAGAATGGGTATGGGCTAGATTTTTAAAGCTATTTAAGTGCCTAACGATGCAGATAGGCCCTGGTGGGGATTTTGAAAAGCACCTAATCCCTTTGCTAGCCTAGGCCTTTTTTGAAATGCCACTAGATGTCCAGCTGCCTCTTTCACCACCAAGATAGCTTTAAATTTCTGGCCCTAAGTGACTTGGCCATGCCTGCAGCAGAAGTAGCAACAGAATCCATCCCTCCCTCTGCTCTCTCCATTGCCTTCTATGACTGATGACACAGCCTCCTCCTCCTTACCATAGATTGAATCAGGAACTACGTGAGGGGAAAATATGTGAAATGGAGAGTGGGAGAAAACTCAGCGTGAAGATACAAAGGTCTTGTACGTGCTCTCAACCTTCTCCTTCTTCAATAGCTTGTATTGCATAGTGCCTTATGCCAGAGGATCTCCCAGGGTTTTACAGCTGTCTTGGGAAAGTGAAGTATTAATAACCTTGTTCCACAGATGAAGAAAAGAGGCACACAGAGTTAAATGACTTGCCCATGGTGACACAGTGAATCTGTGTCCGATTGCAGATCCCCTGACTCCCAGTCTGGTGCCTTATTTCAGTTAAGGGCTGTGTTTAAAATAATAATAAAAATATGATAAACTGATCATTTATAAAACTGCCTATTTTTCATGCCACATTCATAGCTGAAATTGTTTTCCACCTTTGCATCCGACATAAAAAGAGATGAGGGCATATTGCACGGACAATTAGTCTTTGGTCCAAAAGCCAATTAAAGGGTTAAACGACTGCACGGGGGGTCCTGTTTTAAAAACAGCAAAGATTATCTGGCTGTGCTTTGAAGAGGGTATGTGAATAACATAAGCTGCCCAGATTTTCTGCGTGGAATACGGGGACAGCACACTGTGGGGCCAGGGCATGAACTCAGCGGATTTGCAATGATTTGCCTTCTGCTCTGATAAGCCGAGATCATAGCTTCTCTCCTAAAACATTATTGCGGATCCTGAGTCTGTTTGTTCCTCAGACCCCACTCCTGCAATGCGCTCCAGGGGCTCACTACTGCTGCTCCCCCAGTATGAGAGTCTCACCCTCCCTCCTGACCTGTTGAACAATGGGGCTTTAGACAGCATGTAAAGTAGATGGTTTCATGCATCCCAACTGCTGGTAGAGTAATTACAAGCACAGAAGTAACACGCGGGTCGTTTTCAGGCAGAGTTTTTTTAAGCCCTTTGTATCTGGCCGGTGAATTGCTTTTGGAATAAGCTCCTTTCTGCCACGGCATTCATTCACTCTTACAATTCCCAGTGGCCATAATACTGATTGACTCCCCCTATAGCATGTTCTCGGTTGACTTTGTCCTCTGGCCTTGGGTTATTTCTTGCTGAAAATCTCCTCGCTGCAGCTTTGTTGGCTTCTGCAAAGGCTCTGTGGCACAAGCAAACTGAGTGAATTCTTCAGTCACACTCTGCTGCATGGGCCGCCTCTCCCTGCTTCATTCTCACACCCTGCTCATTAATGGCCATCCAATACACAGGTCGCACATTCCAGCTTTGCAGTGATGTGAAGACTGTAGCTGTCTCAAGTTGGGTCAGGTTGGAGTTGTGTTGGTGATCTTTGCTGCCTTTTATGGGGAGCTTCCCTGCAAGGACCATCAGGTCCATATATAGGGACAGCTTACATACAGTAAAACAAATGAGTCCTGTGGCACTTCTAAAAACTAGCACATTTATTAAGGCCTGAGCTTCTGTTGGCTATAACCCACTTCCTCAAGAGGTATGAAATGGAAACTGCAGCATGTTAGGCACACACAAGGGTGAGTTAACAGTGTAGATGTGTCCCATTAACAACACTGAGAATGTTTAAAGAGGGGAAATTACTTTTTGTAATGAGCTAGCCGTCCCCAATCCCTATTCTGACCCAGTGTGATAGTGGCACGTTTGCATATGAATCCCAGCTCTGCAGTTTCACACTGAAGTCTGGTTTTGAAGTTTTTTGCCGTATCCACGCAAAAGAATAAATGGACACACATCAAACACCAAGAATGGTGACATTCAAAAACCAGTAGGAGAACATTTCAATCTCCCCAGACACCCAATAACAGACTTGGAAGTTGCCATACTTCAGCAAAAAAACTTCAAAAACAACTTCGGCGTGAAACTGCCGAACTGGAATTCATATTTAAAGTTGACACTAACAGAAACAGTGGGAAATTGTAAGAAAAGCTCCTGGTGTCAACAAAACTCTTGAGAGATTACTGGACTTGGTCAAGGCCACCGCTGAGATCAGAACTCAAGAAGTTCCTTGTTTGAAGACACCATTTCCCCTGCATGCTTGGTGTACCTTTACCATTGACAGGTTCCAGAGGGGTTGGTCTATTTCTGTAAAACAAACAAGGAGTCCTGGGGCATTTTTAAAGACTAACAAATTTATTTATCTCATGAGCTTTCGTGGGCACAATCCCACTTTGTCCGATGAATGAAAAGTGGGCTTGTGCCCACAAAAGCTCATAAGGTAAGTACATTTGTTAGTCTTTAAAAGTGCCACAGAACTCCTTGTTTACTTTACCTTGTGTTTCTAATTGAGGTTGTTTGTTCACTTTCCTGCCCTGATGTCTTATAAGATAATAACAGATTGCTACTGAAGGCAGCTGAGCAGACTAGATGGATCAGTGATGTGTTGTGACATAGGAACGCCTCTGTTTATCTACTCCATGACAATTTCTTTAGTTCTGTTAAAAAAATAAGCACACCCTATCTTCCTCCTTTCTCAATCTTTGTATTCCTAGTCTTGAATTTTTGAAGAGCTTGATTTATGTAATGTTGTTGATGATGTTGCAGTCGTAAGACATTCGAGAGAAAAGGAGTGAGGTACTATTTTGTATTGGACTGACAACATAGCGTGAAAGCTTGCTTCTCTTACCAACAGAAGTCTAGTCCAATAAAAGAGTTTGACTTGTACTTTTAATCTGAAAAGTGATGAAAATGACATCCATGGGTTTCTGCTTTTTCAGCTCTGAAAGACTCAGATCTGCTCAATTTACAATTGAAAAAAGTATCCCTAAATTGTCAGCCCTTTAAATTCCCCTGGGGATCTGAACATCAAATTGTGCTCAGTCTAGGCCATGATGTGAGCCTAAAGAGACTCCAGCTCATTCTCCCACAGCAGTGTGGGACAGCTAATACTGCAAGGCTAATGGGTGAGTAGCAGGAAAAACAAATTTTAGTCACTACAAGTAGATATAATTGACATGACAGCAGAGCAAATATATTGAGCAGGAAGCCACTATTTTTACACAGACACTTTTCAAACCATACCTGGATTTCAAGCTGAACATTTCAATAGATTTCTGTGGGCCAGGACAGCAGAAGTTATTACAATCAGACTCTGCCCTTTTACAAGTGGAGATTAATTCATCGATGTTTGTAAAAAAAGCTGTGAGCCTGAAAAGCACAGCGCTATTTAAGCACTGAGTGTTACCATCTCACCCTGCACTTCTGGCTGGGGGCATGGCTTGCAGCTCTCTGCACTTCTGTAAAAACAGCCATGCTTTAAACTGACAGCCAGCTCGATAGGGTGCGCAGGGCAGGGAGTCATCACTTCAGTTAATTCACATTTTCTTGACTTTGCACATCAAACAGCAGACTATGACCTCTCCAGCACAGGGGCTGTATCTTAGTGGTGTATTTACCCAGTGCAGCCTTTCTCCAACTAATTTGGCCATGGAGCACTTTGGGGCTTGGAATATATTGACACACACACATGCTGATCCGGGCAGGGCCAGTGGAAGGGGTTCACACCAAAAACATTGCCATCCCTATTGCTCAAACGTTCATTTTAAAGACTTAGAAGGAAATTTTTTGCCAGCACGGACATTTTTTCACAGATCGCCTGTTCACACTGCAGGGCACACCGGTGCGGCGGGAACAGTTTGGGAAACGCGGACCTAGGGGGGCAGCGGCTCCGGAGCAGTTTGTTTCCATATTTCTGCCCCGGCCTCGCCCGCAGGGTCACTTTCCACCGAAACCCACTTGACACCGGCTCTGCGAGGGCCGCAGCCGCCTCCAACCCTCCGGCCTCGGCCGGTGGGGAGCGAATGTGCCTCCCCCCGCCTCGAAACAGGACCGGCCCCCCCGGCCAGCTGAGCCCGTTTACACGGTGTCGAACCCCCGGACCCGCTCCAGCCAGCTGAGCCCGTTTACACGGGGACCGGCCCCGGCCAGCGGAGCCCGTTTACACGGGGACCCGCCCCGGCCAGCGGAGCCCGTTTACACGGGGACCCGCCCCGGCCAGCGGAGCCCGTTTACACGGGGTCGAATCCCCGGACCCGCTCCGGCCACACCGGGCGGAGAAAGCGGCGCTGAGCCCGGCCACCCCAGGCCTCCGCCTCCCGCACTGCGGCCCCTCCTCCGGGGCGGGGCTGAGGCCGGGCGGGGAAGGAGCCGCGGGCCGGGCCGGCCGGAGCGCAGGACCCCGGTGGCGGAGGCACATGCAGGGCTCGGCGGCGCGGAGGCGGCAGATGCCGCCGGCGGCTCCGGGCTGCCAGCAGCCGGGCAGGTGAGCGGGGCGGGAGCGGCCGGTTCCGGGCTGTCCTTGGCCGGGGGGGAGGACGCAGCCCCGGGGTTGGCCCCCGCGCAGGGCAGGGCTGGACCATCGCTGCCCGCCCCACTAATCCCTGCCCCACCGATGACCACCCCACCGATCCCTGCCCCACTAATCCCCGCCCCACCGATGACCACCCCACCGATCCCTGCCCCACTAATCCCCGCCCCACCGATGCCCGCCCCGCCGATCCCCGCCCCGCCGGGCGCTGCCCCAGTCTGAGCGGTGCGGTTCGCTCCTGCCATCCCAAAACTGACCGTCTTTCCAATCCCCCCTGTGTGGCCGAACCCGGCGAGCCCCCCCCGGGCTTTTCCCAAAGCAGGCAGCAGGATCTGTCCAGGCTCGCCCCCCCGCCAGCCGACACCCCCGGGCCCCCACCCGCCTGCCCCACCGGCAGCAGCGGAGGCGGCCAGAAGCCAGTGGCCCCAGCCCCCAATGCTGCTGTGCCAAGTTTTAGAAATCAACGTAACGGGGCCTGATGCTTTCCCATCCCTGGGCTGTTACCCTGCGCCCCGCTCGCTCCTGCCTTTTCGCCCCACTGCTATTGCCCGCTGGAGTTGCCTGTACCCATGAACTCCGCTGCTCCTGGCCGGGGAGATTTCAGGGACACATTTTAAAAGCACCTAGGCCCAGGAGGGGCCGGGGAGTCACTTGTGACACTCAGATGGAGTGCCTGAGCGGTGGGCTTGCTCTTGAAAATTTGACTCCTTGCCTCACTTTTTTTTACCTTTGAAGGGCCCTGGCTGCCTCTGGGCAGGTACAAGTAATACATCTCTGCTAGGACTCGCTCCAGCCAGGGGGACGCCCACGGCTGATCAATTTTACAGCAACTAAAAGACAAGCCCAAGCTTGCATGCACCTTCTGGGCCCCTGATCTCATGTTACAGGGGCTCAGCTAAGCATCTCCTATGCCAGCTGGAGAACGGAGGGAAAGGCGCATTCATGTTGTTAACACAAAGCCCTGGACTACAATAGGAAATGAGATCAGTAGAATTAAAAAAACCCACACCCCTCCCTGCTGCAGTTACACGGCTCTAACTCGTGGTGTAAACCGCGCTAGCTCAACAAGAAAATTCTCCTTGCTCCCTCCTCACAGGGAGGTGGAGTATCTACGACCGTGGGACAACCGTTCCCATCAGCATTGGCAGTATCTTCACTGATGTGCTAGAGCAGCGGAGTCTCACAAGACCACTGGCGACTGTAGAGCAGAAAAGGGGTGGTTGGGTTTTTTTTAAATGCAAGACATACATACAATTCCACTGCAGAGCAGCTTTTGGGGTAGGCCTAGGGGCCCGGAGCAGCAAAGGGTCCCAGCGCCTGCTTCCCCAAAAGCCGGGTCTGCCTCTGTGGGCAGCAAGAGGAGGCCAGCGGCGGGGAGCGGGGGCTGGCAGCAGGTGGTCCAGGGCCAGCAGCAGGGAGCTAGGGCCATGGGGGAGAGAATGGGGGCCTATCAGGGGCCCCTCCATGGGCCTTTGCATGGGGCCCCCAATAGCCAAAGGCCGCCTCTGTTCCACTGTGAGCTGGACAGTTAAATAAGCTTCAGTGTCAGGTAATATTTTAGCATTGGCTTTCTCAAAGCAGGCACAAGACAACGTGTTTCACAACAGCAACATTGCTGCGTGGAGTCTGACGGAGCGGGCGTCGTGTTCAACGAGAAGACTCTTTAATTCAGTGCGAGTCAGAGCAGCGCTTTCCCACACAAGGTGCATTGAAGGGAGTTTAAAAAATGACCCCTAAATTAGAACAAGAAGGTGAATCCCTTTCCAGCTTCATGCCTGCTCTTGTGCTGTCCGCATGCCATGGGGCTACCGGTGTCTTTTAGCATCCGTGGAGGAAAGGAAGTGCTTTGTCATCCGAAGTTTAAAACCAGTTGCATTTAGTTCAGTAACAGGTTTCCAAAATGCACATACATGCTTATTTTTAGCCAGCAAAATAAGTTTGTCGAGTTTGATGACTAGAGCCTTGCATTTCCATATGGCCCTTGCTTGCTCGTTATTCCTCCAAGCGCAGTTAAGCCAACGGCTTGTAGCTCTCGCTCACATCTTCTAATCCCCAGCAGGATTCTCAAAGCAGATGTTCACCTGCGGGGCCAGATGGGGAAGGCGCTCTCAGAGCATTCCTCCCAGAGACAGCCAGGGAGCAAACAGGTCAGGAATTTTTTGGTGTGTCCAGAGTACCCAGCAACCCAATGGTTTGGGCTCCCAGCTGGGATCGACACTCAGATTCAAATTCCTATTCTGCTCGCTGTGGAGCAGGGACTTGAAGCCAGGTCTCCCAGCTACTGGGCCAGGGCATGGGACGTTCTGAGGTGAGTTTCTCCATCTCTTAGTTCCCATTCTCACCCCTTGCCTGTCTTGACTGGAAGCTTTTTGAGGCAGGGGCTGTCAGTCCATGTGTGCACTATGGTCTGATATGGCGCTACTGGAACAAACAACGTAAAGGACTTGGTCACAGCATGGCAGGTGTTCTGCCTTCTCCACCACAACATTACGTATCTTATTAAAATGGAGCCTCCTGGAAAACACTTAAAGTGCGGGACTAACACGTATTTTCCTCCCATGCCCGTCAGGAAAGACATGGAGCCCCAAAGGGCTGAGGTTATGTCTCTTTTCTCGTTAATAGGCATGGGTCAGCCAAGAATGAAGACACGTTCAAGACTTCTCAGTTTCATTTTGACCTATGGTTCTACTTCACTCTACAGAACTGGGTGTTGGACTTTGGCCGGCCAATAGCTATGGTGAGTAGGACAACTCTGCTGAGGGCAGCGGTAACGTTGGGCGGGCGTAGAAGAGACTTAGAACAGTACACGGAACAGTGGGTAAAATTAGTGGAACTGTTTTATCTAAGTACAGAAAATAATCCCCGCATGCTGGAAACCTGAGTTCTAAATGCTGTTTGTGCCAGAACAGCAACTTGCACCTTCTCTGTTCTCGAGGGACGTACAGGACGGTCTCCGATAGTGTATCTCTGCCATCTTGGTGCGGTTGGTGTTGCAGTAGCTTCAAGAACTGGTGCAAGCTACACTTCGCGCTTGGCAGAGCAGAAAGCTCAGAAGTTTGGTCTTATCTCACTACCAGCTTCCCCACCCAAAAATTAAATGGAGAGGTGGACAGCCTCGGTCACTAATACATCATAGATTGTGAACACCTCCAGGAACTGCCGTTTTTGAGAGCGAGAATCCCAGCTGCTTAATATTGTGGCTGAAGTGTTTGCACTTTCAAGCTGTAATTTTTTCTTGGGCTGCATGACTGAAGAGAACGGAAGGGTCAGAAACCTGGAGCCTGCGGCATGTAATAAATAAGCAATGGCGTCTGAATGGGCTCCTTAACAGCCAGCCACACAAACTAACAGCAGTCGTTTTTGGCACTGTTGCTGGAGTAAATTGATAAGGAAGAGAGAGAGCAGCATGTTCTCATCTTATTTCAAAGTTAACAATTCTATGGAAGGCTTAGTGTAAATCAGCAGAGGTCTCATGAAGAGCGACAGTCATTGGGGTTTATTTTATTAACCAGGCCAAGTCAAAGCAGCCAGTTGGCTAACAGATCAAGCCCTAAAACTGGGAGGTGACTACGGTCCAAAACTCTTCCTTGTAATCACCTAACATTCAGCCAGTCACTGGGGGGTGCAGACATTTTGATAAGCTATCAATATCTTGCAACTCTTGTATTGAAATGTGGCTCTTGCTCTGTTTACAAGTTAGGTATTTGAAGACCGACTGATGTGGTTTTTCTTCTCTCCTCAGATTATTCTACCTTTAGAATGGTTTCCATTAAACAAACCTAGTGCAGGAGATTATTTCCATATGGCTTACAATGTCATCACACCATTTCTCCTTTTAAAGGTAAAGCTCAAAGCACGGATGTTTACGGTTTTGAAATGTCACTCATTTAGAACACTAGCTGCAGGGAAAACTTCCAAAGACAACAGGTTGGGAGAACACACATAACTCGGGTCAACTTCCGAAATCACTTGCCAGGGCTAGTTCCCACCAGCTATACGAGGGTAGGACTACTCCAGAAATGCTTATGGAAAAAAAATGACAGCTGTTAAAAAGCAAAATATTTACCACCCTGATGTAATTGTAAAGTTCATTTGTCTTCTGCTGGGGCTAGAAACACTTTTGGCAGATGAGTCAAAATGGTTTCATTTTCAGTAACTTGTCTGAGCGCTGGGCCAGTGGTCAGGAGGACAGATTTAATCCTTTCATCAGCATGTGGTGGTAGCACCTCATATTCATTTCCCCTCCTATCATGAACTGGGATATCCTGGTTGGTTTCTTCGCTTGTTATTCCCAGGACTGTACAAAGTGCCATGCTGGATCAGATCAGTGGTCTCATCGAGTTCAGTCTCATGTCTCTGACAGTGATCAAAATCAGAAGCTTCAATGGAAGGTTTCATAGATTTAAGGTCAGATGGGACTGTTAGGATTAGACCTCAGCTGACTTGCTGCATAACACAGACCAGAGAATTTCAGCCAGTATTTCTGCCTCAGGCCAATAACTTCAGCATGAACGCAAGGTAACCCATCTTCATTTCAGATTTCAGGTGACGGAGACCCCACCATAGCGATAGGTTAATTGTTCCAGTGGTTAAATACCCAAATGGTTAAAAGTTTGCATCTTATTTCTGTCTTCAGCTTTCAGCCATTGGATCTTATATCTTTGCTACAGAAAGAACCCTCTGTCAGAAATCTTCTTCCAACATGTAGGAACCTATCCACAGTGGCCAGAACACACAAGAAGCCCTGTAGTAGACAGCTATGAAGGCTCTTGATGACCCTTGTAAGAAATTGAATTGTGCCCTAGAATGCAAGGGTTTAATCCCTTCCAAAAAATGTTGTTTGTAAACCCTTCCCTTGGATGTCCAGTCCCTTCCTGAATCCCATTAAGCTCTGTGCCACAGGGTAACAATATGTCAAGTGAGAAAGTATTTCCTTCCGTCAGTTTTAAATTTCTGGCCTTTCAAATTAATTGGATTAACTCTTAGTCTTATGAAAGGATGAATAGGAACGTCCTACCCACCTTCTCTAGGCCATTAATTATTTATAATATCTTTATCATGTCCTCTCTCGTTTGCCTTCTAAATTACAGGCCATAGCTTTGCCATCTCTTTTCAGATGGAAGATTTTGCCTACCTCTTTTTTTTGTTGTTTTGAGCCCCTCTTTTTGATATTAATAAAGTAGTTCTACAAATCAGTTGAAAGCTTTGAAAATAGATAGTAATCAAGATAGTCTATTAAACTCCTGCGAAGTTAGCTTGTTATTGCCAGCACAGAAGAAGGCAGACAGAAGATTGTTCTAGGTCATTTTCCAAGGTCAGAAGAACACAGCCAGCTTCATCCAGATCTGTGGAGCCCTTGTCAGCCGTGTTTCCATGTAAAGCATCCTCATCTACTAGCTGAGCCCCTTTTCAAAACTGGTTTTGGGAACTGACTTTGGTGGCATTTACTCTTCCACCAGTATTAGAGAGAAGCCAAGAATGCTTTCATTCCAGAGGAGAAATCATTCCAAAAGTCGGTTGGATTTGCTATCACACCAACCTTTACCTTTAGGCCCTTGATCACAGTCTCCCAAACCCTGCAGGCTCGAATTAATACAATATGTCTAGAACGCTCCCTGCTGTAGAAGCCCCTGTTAATTCAGGGAGTTTGTGCTGCATCAAAGTCTTGGTTACTGATTGTCCTTTCTCGGGTGACGTTTTTGTGCTGAAGATCTGCACAAGATGCTAGCAACCTCTGAAATCGCACACTCAGCTCTCCAAGGACTGGGCTGTAAGATCTTGAATTCACCAAGCAATTTGATATGGCGCTTACATTAGTGCAGGGTAAAGGAAGCTTCACCTTCAGAAATAAATAACCTGAACTACGGAGAAAACGAGTCACACTCCATAGAACACAGTCCAGCGGTGAGTATAATGCAGCAGACGTCTGCCCTAATTTCAGAAGAATTCAGACCAATACAGTAACTTGGTCCTGCTCACGACTGGAGGGCACAAAGGGGCTTTCAGACAAACGTTACACTGCTCGGACGAGAAGCCACACAAAGTGGGAGCCTTTTGTCTTCTAAGGAATCATGATTTTGACATTGTTGAGGAATAAATCCATTGCCTTGAGTAATATATTGGATCGCTGACCTAGTCACAGTCCTGGTGCAGTTAAGAGCGTGCGATCAGGTGGGAAACTAAAAATTCAGTAATTTATTTAGTTACAATTTTGATGGGAGGGGGGAGAATCAATAAAACCAGGTTATTCAGTCCCCTGAGTTCTCTGCAGCCCAGAAACGACAATGGCAGGGGGAATTAGGAAACACCTTCTTTCTTGGATTGGAGATCTGTAATTGTCCAGTGGAAGGTACAAGTAACATCTCGATGGAGCATTTGGTGCTGGTCGCTGTCAGAGACAGGATACTGGGATGGATGGACCCTGGTCTGATCTGCTAAGGCAACTTTTTGCAGTGTTCTGTTTGTGGGGGATGATTTGGGAGAAGGGGCGCAAAGACTTCTACAGTGCAAATTTTACGGTGGCTAGAATTGATCGTGTTTCATTTCCCCTCCGTTTATACCTTCCACGTCCTGGTCCAGACACCATTAACCAGCTCCTTCAATTGCAGCTCATTGAAAGATCCCCTAAAACCCTGCCCCGGGCAGTGATCTACGTCAGCATCATCACGTTTGTCATGGGAGCAAGCATCCATTTGGTGGGAGACTCTGTAAACCATCGTTTGATTTTTAGCGGGTACCAGCACCATCTGTCTGTCAGAGAGAACCCAATCATCAAAAACCTCAAGCCAGAGACACTGGTAAGGGTGATTAGGTTTAGAATAGCATTTCTCGTAAAGTGCCTGATTTTATCTAACAGCGCCACCCGGCACGTCTTTCTAACCCTGCTTCGTTCCATTGCAGATCGATTCTTTTGAGCTGCTGTACTACTACGATGAATACTTAGGCCATTCAATGTGGTAAGTGATTTATAGTGTGTCTGATGGCTTCAGAATAAGGCAGTAAGTAAATGTGTTCTCTGCGCAGCTAGCCGTACACAAAGAATAAAGCTGGCACCGATGCCTGGTTAGGGTACTTTTCCATAGACACAAGTCATCCTCTCGGAAAATACCTGAGCCATTTTCACTTTCCTTCCCCTGCCAACAGTGCCAAAATACGTGTCTTTCTGACAGCAGCCTTCCAGGGGGACTCTGTTCAGAACCATGCTCCTGTCTGGCTAGGAGGAGCCCGCCGTGTCCTTGAAATAGACAGCCGTTTAGGGCACTTAGGATTCATAGAGTTTAAGATCAGATCATCTGCACACTGCAGGCCCCGAACCTCACCCACCCGCTCCTGTAACAGTCCCCTAGTCTGTGATGGAGTTACTGAAGTCCCCAGATCATGGTTTAAAGACATCATGGTACAGAGAATCCACCAGCAATTGACCATGTTGCAGTGAAAGGCAAAAAAACCCCCAATCCTGGGTCTCTGCCAGTCTGTCCTGGGGGTGGAATTCCTGACCCCAAGTATGGCGATCAGCTAAACTCTGAGCATGGGGGCAGGCTCACCAGCCAGACGCCCGGAAAGAGTGCTCTGTAGTAACTCAGAAGCCAGCCATCTGACGCCCACACTGGTGGGCCCAGGCCAGGATCCTGCAGCCTTCTCATCTCTCCCCCCTTTTAATGTTCTTGCTCTTACGGGTTGGTCCAGTGGGGTGCGTCTACGGTGCTGTTCGACACCCACGGCTGGGCCGTGCCCCCGACTCAGCCTATGGGCTGCCCCATTGCAATGGAGACAGCCAGGCTGGAGCCCAGGGGAGGGTCCCAGAACTCAGCCTGCCCATGGCAAGGAAACAGCCAGCTGGCATGGGCCTTCTCCAGGCTTTAATTTCCGTGGAGACAGACCCCAGGTGGGTACAGCTGGACTTCGCTCCTTCAGCAGGCCAGAGGCTGTCGCTATGGAACAACGAAAGGACTCTGCTTCTTCAAGAGTGCAGGCGCTGAGGGCCTGGGAGCGAAAACATGTCCAAATTCAGACTGCCCACTGGGGCAGAGTGATTGCCCAATGATGCTGGGCGGCCACAGGTGGCCATGAGAGCTGGGTGTGCTCAGCACCAATCCTTTTTCTTAACCAGGCAGATTTTGGACCGACCAGGCTCAGTAAAAGCAGACAACTGCTCTGGTGGCTGTGGGAGATGGGCCTCCGTCCATTGGGTTGTGAATCTGGCCCCTAGAGTTTCAGCTTACCTGTGCTTGCACAGTGATGCCACACAGTAGGGAAAGAACAGGTAAAAGACTGGTCCGATGGATGAAATTCTCCCTGGGGTACTTGAGCAACTAGCTGAAACAGTCTTGGAACCATTAGCTGTTATCTTAGAGAACGGATGGATGATGGGTGAGGTCCCAGAGGACAGGAGAGGGGCTGGGGAGTTACAGACGGGTCAGCCTAACTTCAGTACCTAGAAAGATACTGGAACAAAATGATTACACAATCAATTTGCAAGCACCTAGATAATAGGATGATAAGGAATAACCAACATGAATTTGTCAAAAACAAGTCATGCCAGACCAACCTCATTTCCTTCTTTGACAGTTTTACTGGCCTGAAGAATGAGGGGAAGCTGTAGGCTTAATGAGGCTTTTAGCACAGGCTCGCATGACTTTCTTGTACACACACTAGGGAAACGCAGACCAGGTGAACTTACTCTAAGGGGGTGCAAAACAGGTTGAAAAGCAGTGCTCAAAGAGTAGGTATCCGTGTTTGCAGGTCATATCTGGAGGGGTCCTTCACTAGTCAATATTTCCATTAATGATGTGGCTAATGGAGAAGAGAGAACGCTTATAAAATTTGCGAATGACAAGCCAGGAGGGGTTGCAAGCACTTTGGAGGATTAGAATTCAAAGGGCCTTGACAACTTGGAGAATTCTGCTGAAGCCAACAAGGTGAAATTCAATGAAGACACGTGCAAAGGGATCACATCAGAAGGAAAAAAATCAAACTCTCCACTAGTAAATGGGGAACACCTGGCTAGGCAGTGGTATTGCTGAGAAGGATCTGGAGGTCGTAGTGGGTCACTGACAATGAGTCAACAATGCAATGCAGTTGTGAAAAAGGCTAGTATCATTCGGGGGTGTCGTAACAGGCATGTCTTACATATGACTTGGGAGGGAATTCTCCTCCTCCTCTTCCCACTGGTAAGGCCTCAGCAGGAGTTCTGTGTCCAGGAAAGATGTGCAGAAATTGGGAAGAGTCCAGAGGAGAGCCACAAAAATGAGCAGAGGTTTAAAAAACCTGTCCAGTAAGGAAAGTTGATAAAAACAGAGCATATTTATTCTTGAGAAAAGAAGATTATGGGAGAACTGAGAACAGCGAAGGACTGTTCTGACGAGGACAATGATCAGTTGTTCTCTATGGCAGGACAAGTAGTAATGAATTTAATCTGCAGCAAGGGCATTTAGGTTAAAGATTAGGAAAAAGCACTCAAGGTTCTTTCCCTCCCTACTTTTCTCTGATGAAACCCTTTGCCTTCACCCTGTGAAGGTATGAACTGGATCAATGTCTGTTCCAGAGTGAAACCCCGCAGCTGTCTGTTCATTAGTGAAACTCCCTGGCCGGTTTTTCTTTAAGCCATTTCCTATCTTTTACGCCATCTGGACTCCTCTGTAATCTCACTAGCAGCTGTATCCTCCAATCTCAAATCCATTGTGTTTCAGTTCACCTGGCCACAAACCACTGCTGGCTATTAGATAACGGACAGTACTAGTGAATAAAACCACGACTGACCCTTGCACATAGTGCAAACGGGTGTCTTGCGGTCTTCAAAGTGACAGAGAAATTCCACAAAATCCTCCGGGTTGCAACACAGTTGTAGCTGGCACAGCAAATAGTAGCTGGAATCTGTCTGTCTGTCGGAGTGAACAAACATAAAATGGATGCAGAAACGATCTAGGTGGGAACCATCTCGTGTTCCTACAGAAAAGGAGGAGGGGTTTGTGCTGCAGGTACGAAAGGTGTGTGAGGCCAGAAAAGCTGTCTCTCAAGGGATGTCACATTGGTTGTCTTTTTAATAGTGATGTCTAAGTAGCATTCTGATTGGACACAAGCAGATCCCATTTCTGAGGGAAGCAGACACAGCTCTGTGTGCAGTTCTTCAAAGAAGTGGCTTTTAACTCGTACCCTGGAGTTTATCTGCTGCAAAATGACATGAGGACGCCTCAGACGCTGCAGAATATAAACACCTCCACCCACGAGGTGGTGTTGCGTCCCAGCGGCTGTCGTTAGGGCTAGACCTGGGAAGCAAGCTGACTTGTATCTTAATGGAGAACACAAGTGAGCTGGCTGTTGACCAAGGCTCATCCACTCTGTTTAAGCCCCAGACTCTGGCTCTGCCCAGCTTTCCAAATGCTGTTTCCAAGTGGCTCAAAAAAAGTCCCCGTCAAGCCAGACAGCTTAAAGAATGCAAGTGATAGATGGGACCTTTGGATCCCTTACTAATGAGCAAACTCCAGCTTGTCCTTTGAGAGCCAAGGAAGTCTACTTTTCTTCGAAAGCACTTTGCACACCCCTAGTACACAAGAGCTGCGTGCTAGGCATTGCTCTTATCTGCACAATTGTAATCTTGTGGCTGTAGCTGTTCCCAGAGCAATGGGAGCCGTAGCCGACAGTCAACGTAGTCTTAGCGTGACCCTGATGATTTGACCACAGCTTTTTTCTCCTGTCACAGGTACATTCCTTTCTTTCTGATACTGTTTATATATTTTACCGGCTGCTTCACGCCCATTAAAGAAGAGAACAGAATGCCGCTAGCCGCCTGGCTCCTTTTGGGTCCAAGCAGTCTTTATTACTGGTAAGTGAGCACAGCTCCATGCACAGGCAAAGAACGGAGAAAACTAGTGGATATCTGAATGACAATGTGAGTGTAGATGGCTCAAAGAGCAGGCAATGGGTACCTAGATGGGAATGTGGAATTTTTTCCATACGAATCTACTGCCCGTCTTCTGCCAAATCAGTTGGTAGCTCTTATGGTTGCAAAGAAAACCATTCAACCCTGATCCAGACGTGAACAGATGCAGTGCATCTGCCTGGGTCGTCAAATCTGTGTGTGGTGTGAACATGATCCTGCGTCCCACCTGCAGCCGCATCTAATCTCACGCCCAGCCACTCTTGAATTGTTTCTCACATATTTATCCTGCTCCCACATGCAAAACCCTTAGATCCAACAAATCCCGCAGGAGAGACAGCTTCCCCCATGCCACTAAAATAAAAGTCTGCAACTGTTTTAAATGGAATTGAGATGCAGTTTTTACCACTAAAAGAATAAAACAAATCCCGCTTAAACCATGTAAAAGAAATACTTTAACTCCTGTTAGAAGCCAGCAAATCTCTTTCTAGCCCACACTTAAATTTAAGTATTAAAACCTTTATCAAACATTTGCTTTACATTGCTGGAAGTCTGTTTATGGCGAACTGACGAGAGAAGTGTTTTCCTGCCCATCCAATCCCACCTGCAACAAAGTACATTTGACCCACTCCCGCTTCTATAGCACCCGGTCCTGCAATATCCCAGTCCCTCTGCAGGACTCTAACAGGAACGGCCCTCTTCTCCTCAGTGGCTGTTGTCTGTGAAAGCTAAGGATGGCCTTTGCTGGTCAGTTCAGCAAAAGACAATGAATTAACGTGCTTAGCTCCAACTCCAAGCCCTCCTCAGTTGCCCCCTTGCCAGCTGCCAAGATCCCCAGCTCCTCTTTGACACGTACGGTGCAGGAGTGTGTTTTCAGGCCAGACTTCTTTCCCATATTGAAAAAGGGGGGTGGGGCTGGGAGCCTATATAAATTGGATCAACAGATTCAACAACAGCAGTGGATGTCCTCAGAACTGTTGTTCATCGTAATACGTAGTTCAGTAAGAGCCAGCCTTCTCATGCAACATCTCTCCAGCTGCTTCATCGGAGCTACAGGATCCATGAGGCCACAGGCTGACAGGCCTTGCATACTGATAGATGTACACAGAATCTCCCGCCCTTCCGCTGCAATCTGGAGCCTTGCTCACGAGCAAAGGTCATCGACATGTGTGGGGGTGGGCATGGGTACGTCGCAGGAAACCGCCATCAATTGGCACCTACACTAATAAACTCAGTGAGGCGGCCAAGGGATGAATAGACGCGAAGTCTCAGCCTGAGACATGCGCCCCGGAGCTGGGAGCGAGCCTCACAGCCCAGCTGGACGGCTCGCGCCAGCATGGACCTGCCAGCTCGGGCTGAGAGTTGGACTTGAGAAGCCGTGCAGCAGCCCCAGTCGCAGCGGCCACTCGCACGAGTCCCAGCTGCAAAGCACAGGTCCCATAGACGTCCCCTGCTCACTAACTACCCCAGATCGTCGGGTCAGCCGCTGCTGCCACCGTCCGCTGTAAATCTGCCGGGGTAGCCTGAAAATACCGAATGCTACTGAACCATCTCTCCAGCCCTAGGAGTATGCAAATGAGCTAGTAGGATCCCTCGAGTTCGGAGGTTCATCTTTGATTTTATTTACCACCTGCACAACCCGGAGAGCCCAGCGTCCATTGTGTGTCATGGAGCTCCTAGGAGTGTTCGCCTTTCCCGTGCCATTCAACCAGCCTTATTTTAAAGTAATATAGAGCAACGGAAATTCCTGTTATCAGTCATCAAGACTTTAAATAACGTCCGTTTCATTTGCGTGACACTCTCCCGCCCGAACCTATCCCGAAGGTTTGGAATTGCCTTGTGAGAGAGGGCGTATTTATTTCCCATTTGCATTATTCTCATCTTTGCAAATGCCTTCCCTGACGGCACCCCAACAGCTTGTCATTTGTCTTCAAAGATTACGGCCTCGCTTATCCATATATTTGCCCCCTGCCAAGATTACATTTTATACTCTAAATTAATTTTTGATAGTCAAATCAGCTTAATGACTTTGCCAATTCTCTGTTACCCCATTCTAATTCCCTGTAACTGCATCGACTCGGAGTTCTGTCTCGTATGTATTTAGGAAAGGAATAGATTTAAAAGCCGGGGGAGCGTAAGTCCTTCACGTCCTCCCTCCTCCCAGTTCCCTTTTTGGTTCTGATCTCTATAAGCAGTGACCCATTTTATCATTCTGCTTTGTCTGCGTTCTGCCTATCCCACTGTGATCTATTAATTAATAGCTATTGCATAAAGCCTCCAGGTAGTTTCCCATTTTCCTAATTCACTTTGCTGGCATCTCACGCTCCTCTTGGACTTTATTACATAGCAGCATGTTGATCACACCAAGAAACAGGGCATGACAAGAGGAGAGATACGGAGCGACAGCACTCTAACGCTCATGGCCCAGCCCTCTACAATTGCTAATGCCCTGTCTATCCTGGAATCTCCACTGACGAGACTGCAGCCCTCAAATCTGCTCTCAACTCACACTGGTGCAAGACGTGTTTGCACGGTGCATCACATCTACATTAGGGGTTTGCTTCGGGGCGACTACCTCAAGATGCAAGCACTGGGGCGCAGAGGAGTGAGAGTAAGACAGACTTGGGTAACCTGCCTTCCATTCCCAGCTCTGCTACTGGCTTACTGGGACTTTGGGCAAGCCACTGCCTGGGTCCGTGCCTCAGTTTCCCCATCTATAAAACGGGGTGAATGGTGTCTCCGTGAAGTACTGAGCTCTACTGGTGAAAAGTGCTACGCAAGAGCGAGGACAGGTTCTAATACAGTTACACTGCTCCCCATTTCCTTAGTCCAGACTAGTCCAAGTGTAAAGTTACCTAGGGAACCTACCAGCCCATCAGCTTTGACCTCTGTGTGTTACCCTCACTTGTACGTCACATTGAAGCTAAAATCTAGCCAGGCAGGAGGGGACAGGGTCATGCTTTAAATCTAGCCAGGCAGGAGGGGACAGATCTGCTTTAAATCTAGCCAGGCAGGAGGGGACAGGGTCTGCTTTAAATCTAGCCAGGCAGGAGGGGACAGGTCTGCTTCAAAATCACATTCTGAGCAAGGTGGGCGAATGCACTCAGTTACTTACTGCACCACTTACAACATTCAAGCAGCTGGAGTTTTCAAATGTTCACACTGCACCTTAACCGCCCAACTCGTCACATGGAAAGACGCAGCCCTGCCGCTAAGTTTCATTTTGTCTAAACAAAATCCTCTAGATGCTCACACTGGGAAATCTTAAAATTGACCTTTGAGGAGTTGTGCGGCTCATGCTGTCCCTCACCTTGGCCAAGGGAAGTCAGTTACTGGCAAGCTGTCAGCGTTTCAGTGGCTGCATGAAGAACATGTATTTGAAATCATCTGTTCATGTGGGTATAGAGCCGAGATAGTGGCCTGAGAATGAGACTGGGAGCCAGAAATATCTAAATCTGCTACAGACGTCCTCTGGGGAAATTCCTTAACTCCCCCCCACCTCAGTTTCCCCATCTGTACAATGGCAGTAATACAAGTTCTTCACAGCAAGTTGGTAAACGGGAAAATTTTCCCAAGGTACCAGGGACAGGTAGTCCCAAATGTGTGCCTCTCCCCCCCCCCCCCGGCCTTACATCCATCTAGTGCTATCAAGGTGCTGAGACCTGTTGTTACTTCTGTGTGATCACTGTTGATATTTTTGCATTGTAGGTATCTTGTGACCGAAGGTCAGATTTTCATCCTCTACATTTTCACTTTCTTTGCCATGATGGCTTTAGTCATGCACCAGAAACGAAAAGGACTGGTCTTGGACAGCAACGGACTCTTCCTCTTCTACTCTTTCATTATAACATTGGTCTTAATTGGCGCTTGGGTGGTTTGGCTGTGGAATGACAAAATCCTCAGGAAGAAGTACCCTGGCGTCATTTACATCCCAGAGCCCTGGGCCTTTTATACCTTACATCTGAGCAATCTCCAGGCAGCAAAGGAAGCTTTTTAAGTTTCGATCTCGGTGTCTTTTGATTGGAAAACAGACGGCTAGTTTTTCCTAATGTGGTTGTGTTTCAAATAAGTTACTGCCCATCGTAGCTGGAACTCGTGTTGTACAATACCCCGACCTGGGCCAAGGATTTTGTTTGAGTTTTAGAGGAGGTACTAAGTCTGCTGTGAAACACTTACAAGATGCTAGTACATTGTAAGTTACTTTCCAAAGCTGCGATCATAAATTCTATTTTGGGTTCAGTGCAGGGTGGTTGCATAACTGGCCTTCGAGGAGTCGCTGACAAATTCCAGTTAATGCCCAAATGTAAAGCACATTTACTGTGGTTCTTCGCCCTACTCTAGTGCACGACTAAGCATTCCCCCAGAGCCTTTGGTAGATGGCCTTCCTTTCCTTTCCGAGTTGACAGGAGGAAACATGCTCTTTCCTATACCTCTGGAACACAGTTTGCATTGAATTTGGAGTGCACTCCTTCTCTGAGCCTTGCAGAGTAGAGTGAGCCAACATCTTGGCACAGATCATTGTGAGCAAATTCACCCCCCTCCTCCTGTATTATGGAAAGACATCACATAACTTACAGCCTCCTCTTGGCGTCTGCTATTCCAGCCTCGGAGCACCATTGACACCAGAGTTTACAGGTACTGAAGGAAGAAGTACATGGCTCTGATATTGTAAACCAAGAGAAAATGAAACGAGCCGTCTTTGCACCAGTAAGTTACACATTCCCTGGCTGCTTTAAAGCCGAGAATGCCTCCCAAGAGGAAGTGGGGACTCACGAGCAAATGTGGTTGGGGACTGGTAGCATGTATTTTGATTACAGATGCCCAGCAGAAGGCTAGGCTTTAGGGACAGCGTGCCTTTGTCCCCCAGATCCCACTTCCATGCAGGGGACTCTCCTGGTCTGGCTCTGGTGCCTCCTGCCTGTTGTCTGTGTTCCGCATGGGTTTGGGCTTGCCACTCAGTGTGGCTGACTTTGTGCCTGTGCTAACCACCGTCCGTGGGGGCAGGAAAGATTGAACAGACCTTCCCCAGCCAGGCCGGACTGCACAAAGGGTTAAACTCTTCCCTGAGCTAGTACCCTCTGGCAGGATTCTGTCCCCCCCACGCTCATCCTCCAGTTGCTGCCTGCTTACCCTGCTTATGCTGATTTGCGGGTGCCCTTCAGCTGTTCCCCACAGACAATATGTCACTATGGGCTTCAAAAGGGGAGTGGGATGGAGAAAACGCGTGCACTGCAGCCCTCTATAGTCTCAGCTACATTGGTAGGCAGAATGCATCGCTTCATCTCAGTGAGAAGTCAGCAAATAGGTTTTACCAGAGCCATGTCTCAGAGGACAGATCAGAGTCGCCAAGCCAGGGATCTGTCTAACAGCCCTTCCTGCCCAAATTCCTACCTTAGTTTCCTCACTCTCAGATTAGGCAGTATTAATGCAGGCTTTGATTTCCCTTCCTCGAAGCCTTTAACTAAATAAAAACAGAATGACCCAGCCCTGCTCTGAGTTTCACTTACCTGCAGCTGAGAGCGATTTGAACGCTTATCTGCCAGTTCTTCAGCGTCTTCCCCTGCGTGAGAGCAAGAAGGCAGGCTGCTTTGCCCTGGCCGTCCCAGTCCTGCCGGGTTCTAAGCGCCATCAGCTACCACTGGCAGCCATGAGAGGTGGCGGCGTTCAGCGCCACGCAGGATCAAGACCAAAGAGTCTCTCTCTCTGGCTTTCTTGCTCTGCAGAGCTGAAGGGACGATGCATTTTGCTGGACAGCAGCTTGCAGGTGATGCTCTGCGACCTATAATCAGCAAACCTGTAAGAAGAAGAGACAGAGAAGTCAACTCTTCTATGAGACTGCTCTCAGGTTCTTCATTATTTTTTCAGATGACCCAAAACAAGGCCCTGTTCAGCTGAATTTGGCAATTGGTGAAGCACAATCCAAATAGCCTTTGTACGGGAAGCATCTGTGTGAGTGTATAATATACTTGTCTTTGGTGAAGCACTCATGTTTCTCCACTATTTTTGCATGCTACATCCCATCTGGTGTCTGTAGCTCCTTGTGTCCTGTGTAACACGTCTCAATAATTCTCTAACACTCAGGTAGCGAACACAATGCAAAACGTGTGCAGAATCTTTTAAAACTGAAGCTGGTTTTTACCTCCTGGAATTCTTTGGCTAAATCATTGTTATCATTTATACCCCGTACATCCTGTTATACCATGCTGTGTGGGACAACCCAAGTGTAAATGAAGCATTATCTGCAAAACAAACCCAAAATAAAAGCATTTGTGTATGGCTGGGAGTAGTTATTGAACCAGAACTGTCATTAATGGGGAGGGGAAGGCGCAACTGACTGGAAAAAGCACACGAAGTTATCAATGGTTCAGAGTCAAGCTAAAAGAGTGTATTGAGTGGGGTGCCAAAGGTCTGTCTGTCCAATATCTTCATAAATGATTTGGATAGTGGCCTAAAGAGCATGTTTATAAAGTTTGCAGACGGTACCAAATTGGGACGGCATACAAGTGCTTGGGAGGACAGAATTAGAATTCAAAATGAGTTTGAGAAACTGGAGAAATGGTCTTGGATGAAATACAGTCCGGACAAAGGCAAAGTACTACACTTAGGAAAGAAAAATCAACTGCACAAATAAAAAATGGAAATGACTGCCTAGAAAGGAGTACTGCAGAAAGGATCTGGGGATTACAGTGGATCACAAATTAAATAGGAGTCAACAATCTAATACTGTTGCAAAAAGAGCAAATCTGATCTGGGATGTGTTAGCAGCAGTGTGTAATCAAGACACAAGAAATAATTCTTCCACTGTAGCTCACCGTGATATGGTCTCAACCGGAGTATTGGGTCAATTCTGGGAACCACACCTTGGGAAAGATGTGGACAGATTGGAGAAAGTCCAGAGGAGAGCAACAAAAATGATTAAAGGTCTAGAAAATAATGATGCAGGAGGAAAGATTGAAAAATGTGGGTCTGTTTGATCTGGGGAAGAGAAGACATCAACAGTCTTTAAATACAGAAAAGGGTGTTATAAAGAGGAGGCTGATAAATTGTTCTCCCTTAACCCACTGGGGTGGAACAATTAGCAATGGGCTTAAATCGCATTAAAGGCGATTTAGGTTAGACAGTATGAAAAACTTCCTAGCTATCAGGGTAGTTAAGCACTGGAACAAATTATCCAGGGGGCTTATGGAATCTCCACTGCTGGAGGTTATTAAGAGCAAATTAGACCAACACCGGTCAGGGCTGGTAGATAGGGTTTAATCCTGCCCTAGTGCATGGGACTGGAGTACACAAGCTGTCAAGGTCCCTTCCTGTTCTTCATTCTTTAAGATCTTTGGCCTAAAAAAAAAAAAAAAAAAGGTAAGGGCCCACGTACTGTACATTGAAAGTACACCCAAACCAGGGGATAATTGGGTTAAAGTGTAACCACATCCCATCTTCACCCCAGATTTGCTGCCTTGTTACTAAGGTACTGACTCGGAATTATAATTGTAGCACAGAGAAGGTCTTGGATGGTTTGGCTACATCTGCACTCCTTCATTGTGGAGCCACCAGATTCTTCTTTGTAAAGCATTTGCATCATCCCAGGGTCTGTACAGATTGGCACAATGCCACCATTCCTGCCCTGACAGTCTTGCATGTTAGCAGATGATGGATAGGAAATAGGAGAGGCAGACACTCAGATTCACCCTTTTGCAGGACAAGCACCAAACCATTTACTGTACTCAGGCTTGGCACATAATATTGTATGTAGCCTGATGTGCTCGAAACATCAGGCATCCAATGGTGCCTTTAGACTGGTCTTAAAATCTTAACTGGATGGATAAAGACCATCTACATTAGCTGTCCTAAATTCCTTATTTCAGTGTAAGAGCAGGGAGGGTGCAGACTCTAGAGGAAATCCAGTTGAAAATGTTAGTTTTATCAACCAAAAAATGGCTTTTTGAACAATACAAAACATCTTAAACGATTCCTGTATCCTTTAGAAACTTTGATTTTCCCACAGATAATCCAAAACTAAAACTAATAGTTTTTTGGGGTTTTTTTTAATTTTTGGTTTTCTGCTCTTTCCCTTTTCTGGAGGGAGAAAAAACCAAAATGATGAAAAACCTGTATTTCTATTCAAAGTGGATGGAATCTAAATGCAAGTTTGGTTTCAAGTTTTCCATCAAAAAGTTGGGGGGGGGGGGAAATTTTCAGCCAATTCCAACTGAGACCATAACTTTATGCATTTCCAATATCAGCAGAGAGCTGGGACAGGGACTTTCAATCCTGAAGGTTTGCCCCAAGTAGTTGAATTAAATAACTATTAAAACAGACACGAGAGTTTTAAATAGTCTCAGAATCACTTCCCCTTTCTCTGATGTCAGATCTGCAACTTCTCTAGTCTTCCAGAGAGCGTTTGAGGGCAAAACGAGACGTGCCTTTGTAGTGTTTAAAAACCAAAATCAAGACGACCTTTCAGTCCTCCTTTATACACCATAAAAGCAGAGGAGACCAGATCTAGTAATTCTTTTGAACACTGGCCGGTTGGGACATGATAAACATCAACATCTTTTACACAGCAAACCCATTGCAATTTGCTCACAGAGCGCACATTTCAAAATTAACTTCCTCTCTTCGCCAGCAGCAAAACCCTATCAAAAGTGAATTGTATATAAATAAATAACCCTCCTAGGCAACCTCATTAGAGATCAGTGGTTCTGTGGGCTTGTCGCAAAGTGCAGCATTTAAGCACAGCATGAGGTGCGTTGCAGTCTATTTGGGATTACCAAGCCTTTCATACGGAACCTGGAGTTGTTTCATTATTTAATTTGACCTAAGGGCAAAGGCGACCTCAAATAGATGGAAGAGGGGTTGTCTCCCCCCTGCACTGCTCCTTTATATACCCTTTTTGTGCAAACACGGCTTCAGGACCAGGAGTGCTGACATTTTAAGTATGTTGCAAGAGAAATCTTTTTCTTAGGACTAACGTGCCTGCCTGTCTGATTAACAGCTGTTGCTGGTAGTTGGAATCCAACCCGCCGCATGGATCACGTCTTGTATCCATGGCAGCAGGGTATTTATTACACTTCCTAGCTCTCTCCACCCCGGATTGGTGGACTTTAGCCCTTAATCAAATGGAAGAGTAAGTAGGAGAATACAGGGGCTGAGTCTGACAAGCAAATATAAAACAAAGGGGGGAAAAGCCTCCTAAGCAAATGGTGAGTGAGAACTGTTTTTGATCTATTTGAAATGTGTTTTATCCTGCTACGCTCGGAAATTTCAACATTTTCCCTCCCCTTTTTCCACTACAGGCAAAATTTCTGTCCCAGGATCAAATTAATGGTATGTACAGTTGCCTTTTAAATTAGCAAGATCAGTTTAACAAGTTTACTGCTAACGGCGTTTCTCATTAAAGGGTCTCATTCTGGGGAGTTCACTTCGTTGTTTAACATTCTCGTAATTCTTGAGGTGAACTGTCTCTGCAAGCTAATGTTTTTTAAAAGAGAACATCAGGTGCAGTCAGCCGTAGACGGCCTCTCTGCAGGAGGGCTTTTAGGACTAGCAAAGGAAAAGGAGCAAGAAACTAGAGTATCTTACAAAATATTTGGCTGTATTGTTGTTAAAAGCTCCCACCACTGGGTTTCAGAGAGGGGCACAAGTTTAACTCCCCTCCCCCAACTCTTTAAAATGACCGCTTTGGACAAATAACTGTAAAGCAATGATTTGAGGTGCTGAAGGAGGACTAGAAAACTTGACACATTGAGCAAATCCACAGAAAGTCAGGGGAAGGCTGGTCTTGTGAGCAAAGCACATGATCGCATCAGGAGGTCCAAGTTCTAATTCCCAGTTCTTCCCAGATGACTCTAACCCCCTCTCTCTGGGCTTCTCTCTCTAGAAATGAGGAGAGCAGCCATTTCCCTTATTAGCTGCTTGGAAGGAGCGGCGAGATCCTTGGCCGGGAGGCTAATAGAACAGTGTTTGGATTATATTAACCCAGGGGGCCAGATTGTGCTATTTCGGAGATGTGAGCAGAAAGCTGAGAAGACGGGATCCTGAGGGAGTGAATGGCATGCATGGTAGTGGTTGCCCCCAGCTGGCCCTACATAATTGTTGGCAATTGAGTGGGATGGGGAACAGATCCAGAAGGGTTGAAGAAAGTCAGAGCAGAGAAGTGCTGGAAATCTTTAATCTCTGAGCAATCTCTGTTCAATATTTCATCAGTGGTTTAGATGATGGCATACAGAGTACACTTATAAAGTTTGCGGATGATACCAAGCTGGGAGGTTGCAAGTGCTTTGGAGGGCTAGGGTTCGGATCACAATCAAAATGATTTGGACAAACTGGTGAAATGGTCTGAGGTAAATAGGATGAAATTCAATAAGGACAAATGCAAAGTGCTCCACTTAGGAAAAAAAATCCATTGCACACATACAAAATGGGAAATGACTGCCTAGGAATGAGTACTGCAGAAAGGGATCTGGGTGTCATAGTGGACCACAAGCTAAATATGAGTCAAAAGTGCAACACTATTGCAAAGAAAGCAAACACCATTCTGGGATGTATTAACAGAAGTACTGTAAGAAAGACATGAGAAGTAATTCTTCTGCTCTACTCCGTGCTGATTAGGCCCCAATTGGAGCCCCCCCCCCTTTCTGGGCGCCTCATTTCAGGAAGGATGTGGACAAATTGGAGGAAGTCCAGAGATGAGAAACATGAATGATTAAAAGTCTGGAACACTTGACTTATGAGGGAAGATTGAAAGAGCTGGGTTTGTTTAGTCTGGAAAAGAGGAGACAGAGGGGACATGATAATTGTTTTCAAGCACCTAAAAAGTTGTTACAAGGAAGAGAGAGAAATTTATTCTCCTTAACTGATGCCGATAGGACAACAAGCAATGGACTTAAATTACAGCAAGGGAGGCTCAAGCTGGACATTAGGAAAAATTCCTTCCTGTCAGGGTGATTAACCACTGGAATGAGTTGCCTGGGCAGATTGTGGAATCTCCATCATTGGAGGTTTTTAAGAGCAGGTTAGACAAACACCTGTCAGGGATGGTTTAAGATGGTACTTGGTCCTGCCATGAGCGCAGGGGACTGGACTCTGACCTCTCATGGTCCCTTCCAGTTTCTATGGCTATGTCTATACTTGTTAATTTAAGTCAACTTAGCATGTCTACACTTAAATTTTAAGTCGACTTTGGGGGGAACTTACAAAGTCGACCTAGAGCATCCACACTGGACGCCTAGGTCGACTTCTAGGGGCTAGGTGGACCTGGGACTGGTCCATGGTGGCAGGGGGGGCACCCCTTGACAAGTGCCAGGGGGCTCAGACTTTGCCCCATTGTACCTGGGTACAATGGGGCAAAGGGGGACAGGGACCCTGGCGGGGCATAGGGGCAGGGTGGGCAGGGCTCTGCCCTGCCCTGTGAGGGGGCATGCCAGGCTCTCCCTGTGCCCCCTCCCTGGCAGGGAGGGCAGTGGTGTAACCCTGGGGTAGCCCTAAGTCAACTTAGAGCTACTCCAGGTCTACACTGGCTTAAGTCAACTTTAGAAAGTCGACTTAAGCAGAAGGTCGACTTAAAAGTAGGTTTAATAAAGTCGACTTAATTTTTCCTTAAGTCGACTTAAGCAGCTGCTTAAGTCAACTTAAGGAAACTGTAGTGTAGACGCAGAGTAAATTAGGTCGACTTAAGCAAGCTTAAGTCGACTTAATTTACAAGTATAGATGCACCCAATGGTTCTAAGTCCCCTCATGCTGCTTAACTCTTAGGCTTGACAGAGCAGTAAAGTACTGGGGAAGAGCACACAAATCTTTGGCCTTTGAGCACAGTCAGTTGATCCAGACCTGTTGACTGGAAACATCTTTTCAAAGGAGAATCCGATAACTAGAACAGGCTTCATTGTGAACCAGGTCGAGTTTCCTGTCCTTTGAAGCACTGTCTCTTAGGGCCAGTCTACACTCCAAACGTAAAATGGCCCAGCTATCTTGGTGTGAACGAAGAGGCGCTGTCATAGAGATCACCTTTGCCCTCCAGAATGGTATTTTGGCTTAGCAGAACGTCACGGAGTCACGACTGTATTTCTTTCAATACAATTTAAAGAGACAACATTACAGCACTGCATGTCTGGTTCCCTCTTTTCCCTTTGTTCATTTCCTTCGGCTTAGTCATCCAGCCCTGGGTCCTTTGGGAATCAGAGTGAAAAGGAGTCAGGCAAGCGAGCCATTTGTAAGTTTCTCTTAGTTGTTCCAGAAATGTCGGTCAATTATCCTAAACACCACAGTCCTCTTTTCATTAGCGTTCCACCCAGTAGATCTAGACCATTAAGTGTTGAAAAAGCTATTTTCCAAGCCAAGGTCCTTTAACTTGTTGCTGAACATTTAGGGGCTCAAGAACTCTATTAGTTTGGCTGCATTAAAGGAGACGAGTTAAAAGGCTCATGGCATTAACTGCGCTGTACTCCACACTGGGGTTTGTTCCTGGAGCCATCTAGAGACTCCCTATCATCCGCCACTGTTATAGCATCATGCTATGGGGCAGTCCCTGTTTCAAGGGCAAAGCAGTTCCATGGGTGCTCATCTGTAACTTAGGCCAGCCAGTTTCCTACAGCGCCCATCTGGGTCTGGATCAGCTCCATTGACTCTGCTCAAGAATCTGCTCGCATCATGCCCTAGCATGGCTGATTTCTCCATTCCCTGGCTCCCGTGCTGCTCTGTTCTTCATCTGTTCTCTCCTCCACCATCTTCTTTTCCCTTTTATTTTCTCCTATTTATTCCTTTTGTTCTATTCCTTTTTGTCCCCTCCTGCATAGCTATCCCATTCCTATCCTCCAGAAGGCAATAATGCTGTGTGGAGGCACACAGCAGTCTTGGGGCTAACTCCACAAGCTAGTCTGAGCCGAATACCCTGGGAGCTGAGTGGAAAAGCTTGAGCCAACAGATTGGCATAGAATCAAAGAACTGGAAGGGACCATGAGAAGTCATTGAGTCCAGTCCCCTGCACTCATGGCAGGACCAAGTACCATCTAGACCATCCCTGACAGGTGATTGTCTAACCCGCATCTGAGCTGTGACGCTCTGCAAGACTAACTGGACTGAAGTCAACAAGATGAAATTCGGTAGACACTTGCAAAGCATTTCACATAGGGAAGAAAAATCAAATGCACAACTACACTCTAAGGAGCAGGTCTAGAGGGTAATACTGCTGAAAAGGATGTGGGGGGGCTTAGAGCAATCACAAATTAAATACAAGTCAGCAACAGGACAGTTTCAGAAAAAGGCTGTATTAACAGGAGTGTCAGATGGAAGACACGGAGGTCCCTGTCCTGCTGTATCTGCACTGGGAAGTTGTCAGGTGCAGAGCTGTGTGATGTGGGTGCTGAACTGTAGGAAAGATGTGGACAAACTGGGGAGAGTCTCAAAGAGGGGAACAAAAATGACAAATGAGCTATGAGGAAAGGTTACAAAAACTGGGACCCGTTTAACTTTGAGAAAAGAAGACAGAGCGGGGACCTGAGAACACTCTGCAAATATGTTAAGGGCTTTTATAAAGAGGAGGATGATCAATTGTCCACATCTACTAAAGGTTGGACTAGAAGTGATGAGTCTAATCTGCAGCGAGGGAGATTTAGGTTAGGGATTAAGAAATCTTTCTAACTCTTAGGGTAGTTCCATTCTGGGACAGGCATCCAAGGCAGGTTTTGGAATCCCATCACTGAAGGTTTTAGGAACAGGTTGGACAAAAACCTGCCAGGTGAGGTCTGGGGTTACTTGGTTCTGCCTCAACATTAGAGGCAGGACTTGACCTCTCAAGGTTCCTCCAGCCCACCATTTCTGTGAGGAGAGCTACCTGCACGAGAAGACTCCATATATGCCAGAAGGAAGAGGCCAGCCACCCCTTGACTACAAGTTCAGGAGCTGGATTTAAGGACAAGCTCCAACTGCTCCTTTTCAGAGAGGTCTAGTATGTACATGTACACACACATGGATGGACAGAGTTGGGGGTACTCATTTGATGTTTTAGCACCAAAGCTTGATGAAATGCTAGAAACCAGTCCTTTTGCATGTTTAAATAGTCTAGCCGCTGTTTCCTACAGACTAGTAGATTGTGGGGAAACTTCACTTTCAGACTATGGCAATCTTGGATGGCAAGATGCATGCTTTTTTGTTCTTTAACTAGAGTTCAAGGAATGTTTTTCTCTATACGATAAGAAACAAAAAGGCAAGATAAACGCCTGCGACCTGATCACAGTAATGCGGTGCCTGGGAGCGAGCCCAACTCCGGGAGAGGTAGAGCGACATCTTCAAGGACACAAAATTGGTAAGTAAAACAGAGCTGAACCACAGGAATTATTAAATGAGACAGGTGACAGGTAGAGCTCTCAGTCTGGCAATAACCGAGTGGAAAGCAGATCTAAAATATTTGACCAGGAGGACCCAACCCTAAGTAGGAAGAGATGAAGAAGTTGGACATATTAAGACTTTAAGACTTGACTTTTCTGATGTCGAAAGACCATAGTAATAACAATAACCCTGGCAGGAATCTAGGTAGATTTGTGTCTAAGATGAGACAGTCCACAAGATACAGGATAACCAGAAACTGGTCAGATGTGCTGGGTGATGGACAGAAAGAGGTCATGTAGAAGGCTTCATAGCCAAGTCAAGCATGTGTATCCAAAGCGTGCCATAAGGATATCAAGAGGAGTGGGGAAGGGAGACACCTGTTTAAGAAAATAGTGTGATCGCTGTTGTGCTGAGTTGCCTGCAGCCCTCCTGAAATCTGAGTATCCTTCGAGACCAGGTCTGTTTCACCTTCATAGAACACTTTCAGGTCCAGATGTTCTATACCATTGGCTCTAAAACGCCAGATGGGGGCTGGAAGAAGAATCATGAACTGAAGTACTCTGCGCCAAAACAATTGTGGCTAGGGGGTTTCAGATAAGGCTACCGAATTGTGATAGCTACAGACTGGGCTCTTCAAATGATATGGGGAGAGTTGCTACACATGGATGAGCTGAAATTTGGCTCCCCCCCATTTGTGAAACAGAGGTCCGGCCCCCCCAGAAGTGTCCCAAACAGGTGGCACGTGACCATTTACTCAGCCTGAGGTGGCATAGTCCCAGTTTTAATTATTCTTTTTATTTGTGCCGTCCACAAGTAGGGTGCGCCCTGGACTCTGGGTGCCCGTAACACTTCTTTTAAACACCCAACTGAAGAGCAAAGAACCAGACTCTCAATTAACTCTGCACAGCCCAGGACCAGTTATTACCACATCCCAGGACCCATCAGCTAGCGCAGGGGTTTTCAGACCAAGGGGTCGGGACCCAGGACTGGGTCGCAGACCCTCACGCACTGGGTCGTGACACCCCCTGCTGCTGCTCCCCCAAGACTGGACTGCATTGCTCCAAGATGTCATTGTCCGGTCGTGGGCACAAATGATTATTTTCATCTGGGTCCTGAGGAAAAAAGTTTGAAAACCACTGAGCTAATGCGCTGAGAAGCTGCCTAGATCAATGGGACGGAGAGAAGCCCTTGTGAATGGCCTGAAGGTGATATCACCTCACTGACAAGGCCAAAATCTAGCATAGTGGGAGGCGGAGGCTCTCAGAAGGGATTCGTGGCAATTCCTGGTTATAAAGACGGGGATTGCCAAGGGGCAAGACAGCGCCAGTCTGGGAAACAGCCCTGTGAAGTAGGGCTTCAATGAGACAGTGCGTAACAAGAGACACAGCTAATCTAGTTCAGGTAAGGAGGCCACGTTCTCAGGGGAAAGGGGAAGAGAGAAGGCTGGAGGAGGCTGGGCCAGTATTTGTTGTCATTCAAAAACCATACTTGGGTTGTTTTTTTTTTGTCATCTTTCCAGATAGAAACGCAGAACTGGATTTTTCCACTTTTCTGACCATAATGTACAGGCAAATGCAACAGGAAGACCCTGAGAAGGAAATCCTGGCAGCCATCGCAATGACAGACAAACAGAAGAAGGGTTTCATCACCGCTTCCGAGCTGAGAGCCAAACTCACCAAGCTGGGAGAAAAGCTCTCTGAGGAGGAAGGTACAGGGTCAAATGGCAGAACAAGTTTCACACACTTCTACCCCCCTCCTCTCCTTCCACCCAACCCCCAGTGGCGTTAGAGCAGAGATCATAAAAAACCTGTGGCCGGATGGTACGGGAATTGCCTGCACCAGTGATCTGCAGTCTTGAAGAGCTGGGGACACACTTCATTACAGAACAAAGTCACAGCGCTCGCAAGCCAATCACGGCCTAGTATCCTCACATTGCATCACGAGACTCGCATTATGACACTGTTGTCCCAGCTCTACATCGCCACAGTGATGTCACACATTCCTGCAACATTAGGGCAGGACTGATTAAGGCAGGGGCTGTAGGGGTTCCAGCCCCAGCCTAAAGGGGGGGCCCCACAGTCCCCCCAAAATCCAGCCCCACTCAGGCCACCACAGCACTGGCCTGGCGCCTACAGCAGCCTGGGCCCTGGAGGCTTGCTGCTGAAGGCTGCATCGCCCAACAGTAGGACTTGCCCGTGGAGTGGTGCCGCCACGCACCAGCCTGCCCCCAGGAGCTCTGCTGGCACAGGCGCACCCCAGACCATGGCCTTTGCCCCCCCCCACCAAACCCCCTTCAGTGCCCTGCACCAGCCTCTCCTGGCTGGCAGGTCTTTTGGGGGCCCCAAGCCAAGTGGAGAAGAGGACCTCAAGGTGGGTCTGCAAAAGTGCACAGCCTGGGGCTCCCTTATCCGGCCCGGCATTAGGAAATCACTAAACTACTCTTTGCAGCTTCACACAGTGCTTCATCTTCTCTTCTAAATGTCTTCTGGTCCAACTAGTCACCAGCCCCTTTCCTGCCTTCGAACAAGTGGAGAGCCAGCTCAAACCAGAAGGGCCACATAGCGCTCGATAGCCACAAGTGGAGGCCTTGAGCCAAACACATCACTGCCTCGTTGCCCATAAATATTTTGTTCATCTCACATATTTTCAGTTGTCTGGAGGCTAGGAAGACATAGAGAGGCGTTACACACCTAGCAGTAGAGTCCGAGTAGCTCCACACTCTTGGAATACACCTGCAGAAGACAGAACACCATTAATTAGACCAATTAGTGCTCTTTGAGAAAAAGGAAGGATATTTTATGCTATTGTCTGGTCTTTGTTACACTGGTGCATATCTGAACTAACTCTTGTTGAGTACTTCTCCATTCTCCAGCACCACTGAGGGCCAATGGAATTCTGGTAATTGGGAGGTGTGGGCTAAGAGCTACGCTGAAGAAATAAGCCCTCATTCGCCATTCTTTCCCTTCGGAAGTGCCAAGCATCTCCCGAAAGCAATAACTTCTTTGTAAGGGGAAATGTCCTTACCCCACAAGGTCCTGGGAAAGATCATTGCTAATCCTGAGATCTTCCAGTTTGCACACACGGCCTCAGGCTGCTCCCAGGGGATTCTGTCGCTGACTCAGTGGAAGGGTCAGACCTGTTTACAAAGAGGCAAAAAAGGGTTTTGTGTTTTGGGTTGTTTTTTTTTTTTTTTTTTTAAACTTAGCTGCTCTCAAAGATATATTTTTTTAAAAACCTTCCTTAGCCAAAAATCAGCTCCCACTCCCGTCCCCCCAGCAGTTACGAGATTTCTTGGGGGCATCAAAAATGATCTGAAAATGGCTTTGTGTGGCTGACTTTGCCTCAGTCTTTTCAGTCCTCGGAAAATCTTTGTCTGCTTCAGTTGTCACATGTATTGTCTGTGAACAGATGCTTTTTGGGGGTGTGGAGGTGTCTAAATTTGAGGGAAATCAGACAAGCCATTTTTGGAGATAAGCAGAGTCATTTCCCGAGGGCTATCACCCTCAAATATTGTAGTTGTTCATGGCACTTCATTGTTCAAAAATGAATGAGCTGTGCACTTCACATTTGGCTTATGTTCTCTCAAAACTCTGGTGCATTTTGCCCTATTCCAGAGAAGAGGCTGCATAGCTTTGAAGTTACTTAACCCTTCTCTTCTATAAGAACATTAGAAAGGTCCCCTAGAGCCAGACAGCTTTGGTAAGATTTACTTAAAGCCCAAAAATCAACAGACTTTGTACACACTTCCACAGCCTCCTCACTGGTACAAGAACTGCCCTTCTTAATGTTAAAAGTGGAATTTAAACTTAATTGGTACATTCTTAGCAACACTCCCTCCATCTACCATCACGAGCTAAATCAGTTTTCAGGGAGAGGCCTCAAACAATGCAGCGCATCCCAGTTAGAGACCATATTCTGGAATAGCAACTCGTGCACCTATTTGTTCTAGAAGCACTTTCAGAGTCATTGCGAAAGCTGAGTAAATAATGAAAAAGAAATTCTGGAGGCATTAGCCATAATTAAAGACACCCTGTGGGGGAGTCACATTAATGTGAGCGTAGGTGCACAGTTTCCAGATAAATGACGCTGCACTGTAGATTTTAATGAAGCACACAACAGCATAAGAAATCTACCCAATACCTTGGCTTGACACTATGAACTGCAGCTTGTTACACTACAATAAATATTTGATGCTGGAACAGCTGCAATTTCATTGGCATCCGTTACGTTCAGTAGCTACCGGCGTGTTGCTAAAAGTTTGCTTTGAAAAGCCTCCATCTCTCTGGCGCAACATCGCATCCATTTTCCAACCCAGAGTGAGCAAAACTGACCCTGGCGCAGGATTTAAAACGCTTCTCTTCGTTTGAAGTCTCCCAGTGTAAAGATACGGCTACTTACCAGCAGGTTTTTGGAGCTGTTTTGTTGTGGGAGCCCAGCCTCGAGGACCCTGTGGGGTGGGTGGATTCCAGATATTGAGCTCCAGCCTGAGCCCAGAAGTCTACACTGCAATGAAATAATCCCATGGGCCTGAGTTGGCTGGCAGGGGCCAGCCACAGGATTTCCCCTGTTGTGTAGATGTACCCCAAGAGTGGGATCCAGGCGGACGATCCCTCTGCTGCAGGGCAGGGCTCCTCTCCTGCTGCCTTCCCCACAGAAACGGCACCATCTCCAGTGTGGTGCCTTCATCAGACTCTTGTGTTTAAAGGTCCCGCCACCATTTCCACGACAGTCCCTCTCAAGCACCCAGAGCACTTTGGGGCTGTCTTCCCAGGGCCTGGAAGGAGCAGATATATCCCTCCCTTGAGGCTTCTGTGTAACTGTGTATCCCTCTCCTTGTCATCAGCCCAAGGCTGATAAAGATCAGGCTGGCTGGTTGGGCAAAGGAGCCAATTAGTCTAATTACCCCATCACCTTTCTCAAGGGGAGCTAGTTAATGTCTGAGTGATCAGAGTGCAGCTTTGTCCACCCCTCCACACTCCATCACGCCCCTGAGGAAGTGAAATTCTATGGCTTGTGTTAACCAGTGGTCCCTTCTGACCTTAAAAATCTATGAAATTCTTGCTCAAAACATCTGCCACAAAATTACTAGACAACTAAACTGGATTCAAGATCTTTTATTGGAACAACTTCTGTTAGTGAGAGGCAAGCTCTCAAACCATAGATTTACACACACACCTCCAAAATCACTTGCTTTTCTTTATTAAATTTAACACCCACTGAAGAAGTATGTTTTGAGGAACCAGAAGCAGTGCATAATGGACAAGCAACTAGATTCCTCTTCCTTCCTGCCATTTGGGAAGAGAAAGCTGTCAGTGATTTGGTGCAATACGTCATGTTGATCCCAGGATATTAGCGAGACCAGGGCGGGAGAGGTGATATCTTTTATGTGATCAGCTTCTGTTGGCGAGACAATCGAGTGGCCAAGCTGACACTCTGCTCTTTGGGTCACAAGGAGAGCTTTGTGTAGCTCAAAAACTTCTCTCTCTCACACCAGAAGTTGGGACAATAAAGGCTATTACCGTCACCTTCCTTGGCACAATATGACATTTCCAGCCATGGAGCCTTCTGTGACTGTATTTGACCATATCAGGTGTCCAAGACAGCTGGCTGTATTTTAAAGAAACCCTGTTAAAGGCACAGGAAGATAACATTCTGATGTGCAGAAAGAACAGCAAATGTGGACGGCGACCAGCGTGGCTTAGCAGGGAACTCTGCGGGGAGCTGAAACATAAAAGGGAAGCTTAGAAGAAGTGGAAGCTTGGACAGATGACAAGGGAGGCGTATAAAGATATTGCTCGGGACTGCAGGGATAAAATCAGAAAGGCCAAAGGACAATTGGAGTTGCAGCTAGCAAGAGATGTGAAGGATAACAGAAAGGGGTTCTATAAGTATATCAGCAACAAGAAAAGGATCAGAGGTGGTGTAGGTCCCTTACTGAATGGGGCAGGCATCCTCGTGGAGGATGATGCAGAAAAGGCTGAAGTACTCAATGCTTTTTTTACTTCAGTCTTCACAGGGAGGGCCAGCTCCCAGGCTACTACACGGGGTGGAATGGAGAGAAGACTGGCCCTCGGTGATGGAAAGTCAGGTTAGGGAACACTTAATGAAATTGGATGAGCACAAGTCCATGGGGCCGGATGAACTGCATCCGAGGGTGCTGAGGGAGTTGGGGGAAGTGATTGCAGAGCCGCTGGCCATTATCTTTGAGAACTCATGGCGAACGGGGGTGGTCCCGGAGGATTGGAAAAAGGCAAATATAGTACCTATCTTCAAGAAAGGGAAAAAGGAGGATCCGGGGAACTACAGACCAGTCAGCCTCACCTCAATCCCTGGGAAAATCATGGAGCAGGTCCTCAAGGAATCCATCCTGAAACACTTGGAGGAAAATAGAGTGATCAGGAACAGTCAACATGGATTCACCAAGGGCAAATCGTGCCTGACCAACCTGATTTCCTTCTATGATGAGATGACTGGATTTGTGGATGCGGGAAGAGCCGTTGACATGGTATACCTTGACTTTAGCAAGGCTTTTGATACGGTTTCCCACAACATTCTCGTCGGCAAGTTAAGGAAATATGGGTTGGACGAGTGGACCGTAAGGTGGATCGAAAACTGGTTAGATCAACAGGCTCAGCAGGTAGGAATCAATGGCTTGATGTCTGGTTGACAACCGGTAACGAGTGGAGTGCCCCAGGGGTCGGTCCTGGGGCCGGTTCTAGTCAACATCTTCATTAATGATCTTGATGATGGAATAGACTGCATGCTTAGTAAGTTTGCGGATGACGCCAAGTTGATGGGAATGGTAGATACTCTGGAGGGCAGGGACAGGATCCAGGGAGACTTGGACAAATTGGAACACTGGGCCGAAAGAAACCTCATGAGGTTCAACAAAGACAAGTGCAAAGTCCTGCACTTAGGACGGAAAAATCCCATGCACTGCTACAGGCTGGGGACCGATCAGCTAAGTAGCAGCGCTGTAGAAAAGGACCTGGGAGCTATGGTTGACGGGAAGATGAATATGAGCCAACAGTGTGCCCTTGTTGCCAAAAAGGCCAATGGCATATTAGGCTGCATCAGTAGGAGTGTTGCCAGCAGATCGAGGGATGTGATAATTCCCCTCTATTCGACACTGGTCAGGCCGCATCTGGAATACTATGTCCAGTTTTGGGGTCCCCACTACGGAAAGGATGTGGACAAATTAGAAAGAGTCCAGCGGAGGGCAACAAAAATGATTAGGGGGCTGGGGCACATGACTTATGAGGAGAGACTGAAGGAACTAGGCTTATTTAGTCTACAGAAGAGAAGGCTGAGGGGAGATTTGATAGCAACCTTCAACTACTTGAAGGGGTGCTCCAAAGAGGAGGGAGGTAGGCTGTTCTCGAGGGTAACAGAGGACAGAACAAGGAGCAATGGTTTCAAATTACAGCTGGGGAGGTCAAGGTTGGATATTAGGAAAAACTTTCTCACTAGGAGGGTGGTGAAGCATTGGAATGGGCTATCTAGGGAGGTGGTAGAATCTCCATCTTTGGAGATTTTTAAGGCTCGGTTAGACAAACCCCTGGCTGGGGTGATTTAGGGGGAGTGGTCCTGCTTTTTAGCAGGGGGTTGGACTAGATGACCTCGTGAGGTCCCTTCCAACCCTATGATTCTATGATGGGCACTTTATTGAGCAGGACACTTGAAAACAGAGCTATAGCTAACATATCAGCTGCCCATTTTAATTGCTGAGTCAGGGGTGGTGGGTCTAACACTGTCAGAACATTAGAAGCAGTCCAACTGCTTTTTCATAGCCAGGGAGAAAAGCATCCGTGCTGGGTCACTGTTCCCCAAAGACATTGGCTTGGAAACTTTTTCCTAGCTCCCAGCTCATTATTGCACATCCGGAGCTACCTTAGAACTAGAACTCTAAAGCTAGAGAGACATTTCGTGTGGTTTCAAACACTAAGGGCCTGTTTACAGATCACAGCAGAGGGCCTGGATATAGTATATAAACACCCTGACATTTCTACAGTGTCACTTTCAAGCAATTTAGTTCAAGCCCTGCAATCCTCAGCATGGATATTTATTCCCGATTGACTTAAACCAAAATAAGTTTAAATTAAACCAAATAAACCACTCACACTAAAAGCATCTCCACACAGGGGTCTGCACCAATTTAAAAATTGGTTTAAAGTAACCTGGCGAAACTTTCCCCGGTAGGTAAGGCCTGTGATCACATCTTCAGCTGGTGCGAGACAGCTCAATTCTACAGGCTTTAAGAGAACTATAATTCACGTCACCTGAGAATGACCCTTTGTGCTGGTGTTTCCCAGTAAGCATCCGCCTCGCCATTCCAAATGTGGACTTGGGGTTGTAAATATAGATCAGCCACTAATAATTTTGATATATTTAACAAAACACAGACTTTTAACATTTGTATTTAAATAAAGAAAACAGAAGAGGACAGTAACTAAAATAAATTGAACTGAGAGATTGTTGCATTTTGTTATTTATAGTGGATGACCTTCTAAAAGAAGCTAACGTTGCACCGAATGGGATGGTGAAATATGAGGACTTCATCCGCGCCCTGACTCTTCCTGTCTCAGACGAGTGGTTTTCCAAATGACAAGACAATCAGTAAGAAAACAGGCAAGCTTTTCCATGTCACGTTGAGGCTCACTAGATCCATCACGGCTTGCCTTTCAGGGTAAATGTTTTGCCCTATTACGGTGTTTCTGTTTGAACAGGTTTTTCCCAGTGCCAGGCACGGCTCTGACCTCATCAATTGGAATGGAGAGCTCCATGTCAAACGCTGGCGGTGTTATTTAAAATAAATTGAATGCCGTGTTGCATTGCATAAAGCTTCTTGTGTTTACAAACCTATTGATTAGTAAAATTCCAAAGCGGTAGCCGTGTTAGTCTATTGTAGAAAGACAACAGAGTCCTGTGGCACTTTTAAAGACTAACAGATTTATTTATCGCATGAGCTTTCGTGGGAGAAAATCCCACTAAAGCTCATGCGATAAATAAATCTGTTAGTCTTTAAAAGTGCCACAGGACTCTGTTGTCTTTCTATTGGTTAGTAATGAGCATTTTAAAAACGTATACTTTAAAGGTGACACTTTTTGCAGGGCAAAAATCAGGTACCCGACCATAATGTCCTGGGCAGGTGGCTCTTGTCTCTGTATGAGATGGCCGTGGGTGCTACACTCCCCATAAACCGTAACAAGTTTGGATTGACCATGCATCTTGCTGACCTCACTGCCTGGCTACACATACGACCCACTGATCAATCATCTAGTTTCTTGCGGAGAAGACAAGACGCCCGTGGGAAGGGGAGCGCAGCACCCTGTTGGCTCTGTGGAGAGAGGACAGTCATCAGGCAGATTTGAGTTCTTCCAAACAGGATCATGGGAAGAGTAGTTCCCAGCTGGGAGAAAGGGCAATGCGGGCTCTGCTATTACTCTGCAAACATGCTAAGGACTGCTCTATGTGGCACGATTTCACTCATCCAGACGCTTGGGGAGTAGGCGACAAAGAGGAGAAGCTCTGCAGATCCCCATACTGACGACCTTTCGTTACACAGGAAGTTCCATCAACTTGCCATGCCGTAAGAAAGTCTGAGGTCAAAAGCTTGTCTCTCTCTCTCTCTCTCTCTCTCCACGAAGTCGATCCCATAGAGATTCCCCCACCCAGCTTGCTCTCCGTTACATTCGATGCCCACTGACTCTGCAGGCAGGAAGGCAGGAGAGTGGGTTTTGCATAAGAAATCTCAATCCTATCTAGAAAAGAGTCTCAGTCCTTGTGCTGAGACTGTGGGGTACGTGCCAACAACGCAGTTGCGACGGCAGAAAACTGCAGCCTGGTCACGTTTGTAACCGAGGGTGAGCAAACTCATTCAGTGGGCTGAATTTCAGCCCTAAGTTTGGTTCCTTGACCAGGGTTTAAATTTAGGACTATTTACACCCCTCGATCCACAGCAGATCTGCTGTCAATGTGCACAGGCTATGGTCTTTATCTAGTACCTGAACGTGTAATTGTTACCTCTTGAGCACGTTAGCAAGACAAACACACTCCCTGCTACGATCATTGCTATTTCTCTCCATTGCTGCTCTTCCATCCTTCCTCCTCCTTCCTTTCCTGCAGCAACTCCCCAATTCCCATCCTCCTCCTCATTCTGTTTATCAAAGGATCAGCAATAAAGGTAGACAAACATTAGGCTTTCGAGTTAACTCACTATGTATGTAAGCCGGGGCGGGATGACATCACCCTCAGTCAATATTTCAGGCTGTCTGCAGACTCCGGAAAACGGAGTGCGCTGGTTTCTGCTGTTCGCATTTGAGAAGTTCTTTCGTCAGCTGTTAAAGCCAGGAACTTCATTTTAAAAAAGCAAGCCTAGATTCTGCAGAATGTGACTGTTCCATGCAGGCCACCTAGCCACATTGAATGGGCTGATTCAGGTTTGACTTGGGTAGAACGTTTCAGGTCAGGAAAAATTAAACAGAGCCCACAACATTTAGGCCCCCATCTGCCTATAGCTTTCACCTATGATCACACTAGTCAGTGACAGACCCCAGCTTTCTGCCTCCCCACGCTTGTGTCCACGCATTCTAGGAGCTCTCTGACTTGCCGTGGCATAGAAGGGCCAGAGGACGGAGACATGCACGTTGGGTTACATTAGTGCAGAGCTGGGATGGAGGACAGGCCAAAACAATTACGTGAACACGGTTACCGTGTCCAACTCGAGCTGAAAGACAGCACGCTGAAGTGGTGACCGGGTGACCGCCACGTGAGGGTCTAGGTCTCGAGAGGCAAGACACGCTGAGAGCCAGCCACGGTTACCAACCATCAGCACAGGTCAGCAGCTGATGGCCATTGATCGCACCTCTGTCTGCACAGAGCCCCACTGAAGGAGTAGGGATCCCTCGCGCAGTCAACCCCGGGATCAGGGCTCTAATTTTCCTTGTATCCAGGTGTGGCCGCAGTGTTTAGAGCCAAATCAGCTCAGTAACAGACCACAAAAACTCAGTTAAAGATGGTTGTGTGGACAGGCGTGCTGGGTTTTTTCAACTGCAAGCTGAACCCGAACACTCTTGGAGGTGGGCATTCTCCCCCCCTGCCACCCATTAGATATGGGAAACTGAGGCACAGAAGGGATAAGTGGCTTGCCCAAAGGAGAGTGGACCCCAAAATCGGTCATTCATCCCTGTTCCTTTCCTTACACACATCCTGCTTTCACATACCCACAAAGACTTGAGTTGCAGACTTTGCAGTCAGCCGGCAGGAGGTAACCATGATGAACTCAAATCCTTGCATGAAAAATAAAACCATCCAAGAAGCATTTTGTAAAATCTTTTAAACAGCAACGGGCTGTATGCGAGAAGACACTTTCCCTTGCTAGGAATAAATCTGACCCTACCTACCCAGTCACACGTCTACAGCGTCCACTTCATTTATCTTTAAGCTTTCCACCCTCCAAGAAAAATATCCCATGTACTTCTAAAATGAGACCAAAAAAATGCAACCAGCTTAACACTCAAGCAACCCTCCAATAACAAAGGAGGTGCTGCAGATGGGAGTGGGGTGGGGAGACCTTCAGTAAACAGTTCTTGCTTTCAAGTGTCCAAATTATGCCATTTTCCCCGTCATCGTAAGTGGGGACAAGCTAGCTCTGTTCACTGGTCCCTCTTGAGGAGCGTACCAGTTGCTTGTTCAGGAGAGCAGTGAAACAGGTTTACTGATTTGTATAAACTATCAGCGGCCCCAGAGAGCCCCTCTCCCATTGCCCAGCACATTTGACTACAGGAAACAAATGCTTTTGGCCAGAACTGATTTAAACGCTCTGTTGTGGAACAGAGCACACTCAGATCCAACACGCTATTAATCCAGAACACGTTCACTGTGTTGTAACGGCCTGTTATTTCTAGCAGTCCGATAAGAATGGGGGCACTGCATTTTATACATACTCAAACAAAGCACCACCACTAGAACTGGAGGAGACAGGTGCACTGAATGTTCTGCTTATATTCAGATATGAAATGACTTAGCCCCCATGCTAGGAAACATCATTTATCAATGAAGCATGCTTGTGCAAATTACATTCTTGTGAGGTTCCCACTCCCCAGGGAGTCTCTGACATTACTTATTTTAGAAGAGACACTTAACTGAATTTTTGTTTTATTCCATCTAAAGATTTCTACATAAACAGGTAACATTCAATAGGTAAACAATTTTTTTTCCAATGCATGTAATAAATATTTTCACTTGGTACTTTTATACAAACTGACATTGGCCTACTATACACTTTTAAAAGCCATTTGACTGGTTTGGCATGCCATATGGAAACTAAGAGAAAGTTTTAAGGCAATGAATCACAGATTTAAATTCATGGAATTAATGGTAACTTGTTAATATTCTGCTTATATACATTTTCCCTTTGTTAATTAAAACAATTAACAGCAGCACTTCCTGGGACCACGAACTCTTCTCCCTTGTTAGAAATCTAAGCTCTGTTTAAAAAGAAAAAAAAAACACTTACATTGATAAAACAAAACCCTTTCTGAATACATATTAAAATGGGCTTTAAAACCCTGAAATGTCGCTTTCAAAGTGTTCTCTGCAGTTCTTCACTTTAAATGAGAAGACAGCGCTACACCAGCCTGATGAAAATCCATAATAAGCCATCCCAACTGCGAGGCTTCATGATTCCCTGCCCTGAAGGGTGACCTGTAGGCCTAAACCTGCTACGAAGCCTACGTTAATGAAAGCACAATGGAATATTTTAATGCTCAGTATGTTCAATTTTAGCATAGTTTGGTTTGTTTTTTAAAAGGATGCATCCAATAATGCCCGCAAAAGTGATTCAAAGCCACTTCAGCCCTGCTATTCAATAACAGCTATTTACTCTTATCTGTGTGTATCGATACATACACACATGCAGCACTATACATAAGACAGACACGCACACGCACATACATGCCCCATTCTACTGGAAGAATCTGAGGACAAAGGAAAAAAGTGGTACCCCACAGCCTACGGGTTACACAGATTCAGTAATCTGCAGTCAGGTTAGCAGTAGTGCAAACCATTCAAAAGCAGGAGTTACTTTACTGCATCTTGAATAAATATACGAGTGACTTTAAAAAAAAACCCACTAAATGGTAAGGAACTTCTGGAGAATTCAGACTGACTTCTGCCAGGTAAAATTAACTGTGTCAAATACATATTTCCAGCAAGTTATCAGTCTCCCAAAACCTCCTAGAATGAAAGAAATATTCACAAAGCACACAGAATGAATACCCCCCAGGAGAATCAATGTGGAACCACGAGGTTAAAACACGAAGCCAGACTAAAAGCCTCCCTGCTCATGTTTAGTTGGTGGGGGAAATCATCAGCTGACCTTCGTTTTTGGAAGGTGAGCTAAGGATGAAAAATTCCCACTTCTTTTACAATATACTGGCCACATTATATTCTGTAGGATTGCCAAGATTTGTAATCGTGTTTGAAAAGCAGGTTTTCAGCTCCCCTTTACCGTAGCAGAATCAGTAGGAATGCCGCCACAACTGAGATATAAAAACAGCCATAAACTCCCCAGAATTTCATTCTTCGATTTTCATTTTATGCTGGTTTTAGAAGGTGGGGCCATGCCTGCGCTCAGTTACACTGGGGAGAATCTGGAGGAATCAGTCATTCAGCTTTACAGGTATCGCAATGTAGCATCTGCTCTAATTACGAGTTTAATAACCCAATGGATTTGCTAGACTAAAATTAATAAACGAGTTATAGTCCTAATGGAGGCTTAAATACCTCAATATCAGACTGAATTTAAAAAGGAAGTATTTTCCTGCTTTCCCCTTTTATTTATTCATTTTATTTTGTAACTGACAATAAATTATAAAACTAGTGTATGGTGAAATATATCTGTATCAGCCGGATACGTATGGAATACACATGCCTGGGGAAAAACTATTTGACTCACTTTTAACTCACACACACGGATCTATAAATACATATATACACACACATTTACATATAAACACAAATGTTTTGTTTTCAAAATTCAAGTCAACTGTTCAGTGGCAGAGGGATGCTGTAAAAACTCTAAAAACAATTTTGATACCACATATTCATATGATTCTTTCAATTTACCATTCAGCTGATCCTACAGCAATACCTAATTCTGCTTGGATTAAAGTAGGTACATTTGTTTTTATCAATGCAAGGTTTTAAGAGACAACTTTATATGCAAAAGGTGGCCCTTATCAATGCTCAAACTAAAAGGATATCAATTGTTTTGGACATAAAAATTCAGACAGGAATCTGTTCGCTGTAGTATTCCTTCCTATCCTTCCTGATAAGCTTGTTACCTGCACTTTGAACTAGCTAAAAAAATATTTTTCACACCAGAGGACATATTCATTCTCTCTGGTGAGGACTTTGGGACACAACAGTATCACCTCCCGCCCACCCCCACAACTCTTATTTTAAAGAATCTCCTGAAAAACCTCTTTCCATCTATTTACACGTTTCACTATTTAATAAGAACGGATCAGTCCAAAAGATCCATCAATTCAAAAAAAGATTTCCTATGTCATGCATGTCTTTAAAAAAACATTCAAAGGAATTAGGGAGCACATATGGCTCACAGAGTTCGATAAAAGTATATTGAAAAACTGGGAAACTCTCAAAATAAGGAGGAAGCCAAAAGAGAAAAATGCAAATCTGACTACCAGATTTCGAAGGGCAGCTATTCCAATACCGTTAATGAGCGGGTGACGGTTTGGCTGGGGATTTTGCTGTTTGGGTTTTTAAATAACAATATTCTGCATGTGAAGTTAGAGGAGGGATGTACCACTACGACCGACAGCCGCACAAACCATGCGATCGTGCACCTCTTTCTTTGCCTGACAGGTTTGGTTTTAGCAGAAATTGAATCTCCTGTGGCCAAATGCAGGTATTCGCTGACGCAGCCATTTTGGCCTCAATTCACTAAGCTACTTAAGCACAATGCGAAGTTTAAGCACGAGTAGTTCCCCACCTTAAAATTTAACACGTTAAGTACCTTGTGGGTCAGGACCGTAATTATTTAAAGGATTAATACTGGAGGTTAGAAAGAAAAATCTAGAGTGAAGGGGAGTCTATGCCATGAGACAGGGCTAGAGTTCTAGAAAACTCTTCTGTTTCAAACCAAATCCTTCCGGCTGAGTTTGTACTGAACCTGACCATGAGAGCAACTGACACACTAATTAGACTGCAACAGGTTTGATGGAAGTACTGGAACACCACATAGCAACTGAATACACAGTCATGTAAAAGCAGAAATGACATTGAAAACACACTCCCCATAAGCTACGTCGTGTAAATACAGAGAGGATGCGATGGAACAGTACAGACCGCATTATATCACTTTAGGCCTAATAAATCTGGGCTGAAAAGGGGATGAGGGCGTTCATCAATTGTAAATGGTGTTTCCAAAAGAAAAACCACCTGCAATGTAAAACTTCAGAAATTCCTCTCTTTTTTCATTAACATTACTGTGAAGAAAATAATGCCATTTGTGTCCAACCTAAAATAAGTAACTCACAGGACAAATGCACAAGTGTAAAATCTTCAGCATCCAAAAAAATGAACTGAAGTTTCTTTTTTTTTTTTTAAACTTTTCTTTTTTTGTTTGCTTGCTTTACCAGTCAGGCCATCTTAGGTTTATATACAAAAGTAAAACTGAAAATATAGTTTTGTTCTCTGTACATGTCTTAATTTTTTCCTAAAAAAGGAAAAAAAAAAACCTTGTCTACGTTTCTAACCAGAGTAAGATAAAACCACGCACAAAGATCTTTTTCTGACAGTTCAGTTAGTCCCAGAATTAGTCCAATGAAATGATGTCTGGCATGATGCCAAAGATGGATGCCGTCTCTGTGCTGCTTCTGTTTGCAACGGGATGGCCGTGGTTCTCCCGCAGGCTGTTGGAGGAAACAAGACTGCTGTTGCTGCCGCTAATGCTCCCATTTGTGGTTGGGAGAGCGCTGCTCCCTCCTGCATTTAACTGGTCGAGAAACATCGGGGATGAGGTGTACGGGAAAAAACGTGGGTGTAAGAGTTCTGGATCGTCTGATGCAGAGACTGCCGCAGCAGCAGCCGCAAGAAGAGAGGTGTTGTAATGCTATGGGGAAAAAGAAAAACCGTTCAAGTTACACTTCTGACTCCACAGCAGCACAAACAAAACAAAGGATGTGTGTATTCTAGGACTCCTGAGCTGCAGATGTCGACAGCCATTTGTCTGTTTTCTGTAGTCCAAGAGAATTTGTCCAGGCAAGTGGACTGAAGGCCTTGGTTTCTAAGGCAGAAGAAAACTGGAAACGATAGTGTTGTTTGCGCCTGAGCAATGTTACAAACTGTAATGAGGTACCAGACCATCAGGACATTAGCGTTACGCTTATTTTTAATGTAGAAAGACCTCTCTTACTTCACTCCAGGAACAGAGGAGCAGTGTGCTAAAATCCAGAAGACTGCTGTCATGGTTCCCAGCAGTACTGGCTGTTCTGTTCTGTTTTTTTAAAACATACAGGGGAGTCCCGAAAGAAGTAAGTTTTCGGCTTTAAAATGATATTAATGAGAAATGCTAGCTGCTGAAAATCCTTTTCAAATATAAAATAATTTAAAAGTAATTTGCATTTTGCTCTTTCTGCCGCTGGTTTCCGTTTTGCATTTCTCCTCCCTGACAATAAAAACAGACTGCTCAGGTTCACTTCCTGGGACAAATTCATAGTGCAATGATGCAATATTCGCTATGCAACCAACTATGGGCAATGACAGTTTCTGAAGACTTGCCATTTCTCCTTATTTTATGTCAGAAAAACTTCTCTTGGCATTCAAGTTTTGTTGCACCTTGTTCACAGATACCTAGACACTGGCTCAATTTCTGACTCAAAGGTTTACTGTATTTAGTCAAAACAATCTTTTGCTGCATTGCACGTTTTTCTGTAACTTACCTGATTGTCTCCTGAGAGGAATGGGAAGAAATCTAATCCTGTGGAAAGCCAAAATGAAAGAGGTTTCAGTTTCTCAAGAGAATGTTGCCCCACTATCCCCCCTGAAATGAAATAATTTAACAAAAGTGGGATGTGGATGATCATGAAATTTAAAGTTGTATATTGACACTGAAATGTAGCTTGTAGTAGAGATTTTGTGTTTTTAAGCCCTTCGGGTAAGGCCTAACGTCAGTCATGCATACAATTATCTTTTACAATCCCCCAAATAACATTTTGTCTTACTGGACCAGTAATCAATTCTATGCTTACATTCTTTCATAACAGCCTGAACTTTTTACGCACAAGCCATATGAAGTCTAACCTTGTAAGTCATAAGGCATAGGTGTCATGTGGAAGGGGTGCCTGTAGTCTTGAATGAGTGATGTATTGATGAAGTTTGTGTCACCGGCAGGAAGGCTCGGAGTTCTTGACACAGGAGACGCTTGAGGCGGCAGATTTAAAACGCTGCAAGAGAAAGAAAGATTTACAAAGTGTAAAATCACCGCTGGGTTGAAACATTAAAACACAGTTTGAACATTGCAAATGCCAACTTGGGGAGGGGGGGGGAGGGAGAGAAAACAAAACTGAAAATACCAATATATGCTCCGACAGAGCTTGAGAAAGCAAAGTAGGTATTTAATTCGTAAGTAAAAATGTAGTATGCATTACAGGGAAAGAAAAAAAGTGTCACTACGGCAAAACTCATATCCCTGAAGCTAGCAGAACACCCTTCCCCAAATTTCAACGCGTTGCTCCAAAACATAATGGTCCTCGAACTTCTCAACAAATAAAACAGCTGTCGGCTATTTTCTGATATGGAAAAAACACCACATTTTCTCTAATCTTGCTCTCAGAAATAGCTGAACCATCTGAGCAGAAACATAAAACCGTCTGAGGCAGACCGGTGTGGAAAACTTCAGCCCACATGGTTCAAGTTTGGCAAAGCTGGAAAGATATGAGAACAGGTCTTGTAATGGAAAACGTTAGGCAGTGTATCCAAGTATGAACAGCCATCACGAATCAGGACAAAAAGGACGCGAGGATGAAAGAGCTGAATATAAACAAACAAAACCCAGAAACACCAACAATTATTTCTACATGCTAGAAAAAGTATTTCTCATGGAACAGCAGCAAAGGAGATCTTAACAAGACTCATGTGATCACTCGGTTGCTTTCATTACCAGAATCATCAGCAGCAGAACGCCACGATCCCCTTGTATGGTCGCCCCAACGTTCTCATCCCTGCATGTTCTGGTAGTACCACACTGCTAACGGCATGGCTGTTTATTTGTACCTGGGTATCGTCGAGCTCTAGATTGCCACGTCGCTGGTGGGGATCACTGGCAAAACACTCCCACTCCACAGCAACACGTGTTTCTCACATTCTCAGTTGTGCACTCTGTTTCCCAAATTCTCTACTAGAGCAGATTAATTTCCCAGGTCTCTTAAAACATTTGCTGCTTAAGCTACGCTGGCTCAAGGCCATTTTCAATATTTTCCTTTTTTGTCACAGATTGTTTCACCATCTTACTACGTTTTGTAGCGAAAATCATGAAGTTCAGCTTGTAAAGCTACAGCAAGACAAACAGTCACTTCTGCTACAATACTATCTTTTTAAATCCCGGTCTTTCTGTGAGCTAGGAGCGACTGAGATCAAACCACAATTCGCGGCATCACGTTCTGTTGTGATAAACACGCAGACGTGCTTTGAAAAGTGAACTTCCCAGGTGCAATTGTATTTCACTTGAAATTGCTTTCTGCCATTGCTTGCCACGGACATATTTTCATCTCAACTAAAAAGAGCAAATATTTCCTTCTTACCCCTTATTATTTAGTGGTGATGCAGGAGATAGGGAAGGACAGCTCCTCTTGGCAGATGGTTCCTCCTCCTCTTCATCTGAGGAGCTGTCTATGGTTAGATCAATCACTTCTACTTTCTTATTTTTATTCGATTGCTGATGAGAAGACACCTGATGATCCAAAGACGAACTTATGCATCCTACAAAGAGATAAGAAACAAGGAATTTATTTAAGCCATAATTACCATGTAACATTACAAAGTCAACCAGCATCACTCAATTTAATTACAATTATACGTGCTTTCCATAAACAACGCTTAGAAGCCAAAACAAAAGTAAAAATGAAAACAATTTAAAAAAGCATTCCCAAAGCTTCAGAAATATAGACGAGCTCAAATGGATGTTAATGTTACTCACACATCTTACTACTGCTTAATCAATAAAAAGTTACTTCTACACAAAGAACTTTTATGTTCTTATTTCTCACAGAATTATAGTACGCTTTTGGAAACAAACCCATATTTGAATGTGGTTTAGCAATAAACAATGTGGTTTAGCAATATGGCATTTAGTTTGTACCTTCCAAAATTTAAGGCTTACCATCAATTCCATTAAAAGATGCAGTAACTTCCTGAACCTCCTTTTTAGATCTCATAGGAGCCCATGACCCATCCTCCTTAAACTGAATTTCATCGCAGTCTGTGCAGTACTTCAAGATTTCCATAAACAACCTGTGAAACAAAAACCTTAATATCCATCTTCAAAAAATAAAAAGGAAATGGAGAACTTTAAATGAGAAGGATTTAGAACCACTCTTTTGAAAGAATTAGACCTATGAGAGAATTTCCGGCATTTCTCTCTCCTCGGTACAAGTTCTCAGTGTGGACACTAAAATGTTAACATATTACTTAACATGGTACAGCAGAACGTCAATCGTTCAAACCCCAACACGTTGACCAAAACAGGTTCGTGCCCCACTTACGTATGTGCTGATGAAAATTCTCTTCGCTATCCAAATTTAGTCAGTGACTTGCCTGACATTTAGATATCCAGGGGTATAATGTATTTTCTAGGAATCCAAACATTTCTAACTCACATGGGCTCTAGTACACTACAGGAAGGAATGATTCCCAAATTGAGAAGTAAGCATATTTACTTCAAAGCCACACAGTGAGAAACAGGCACTACTCAAAACTGCACATCTCAATTTGTCTGGGGGCAGGTCTACACTGCCCGCCATTTTCGGCGGCCGTCGAAAGGAGATACGCAAGTTACTTAAAATAACTCGTGTACGTCACTTCGACTTCCCTACACCCAGCAGCCCCACTGCGCTGAGTCGAAGGGAGGGCTACTCCAGTTGCTGGGGTGGTCTTCAGGGATTGACTTCCTGATCAACTGACCGTGTCTTCACAGACCTGATCAGTCCACCAGCAAGATCTATTTGACGGCAGCAAATTTGCCACCATCAGTGAAGACAGTTACCAACAGTTGCTTTTAACCCTTATGGATGGAGTAATATTTAAACAAACACCCTCGGCTTCCTTACATTGGCAGTGAACACAGCTGGCTACCCACGTGCCAAGCCGTCTGAGGGGAGCCATTTCTCAAACAGGCTCTCAGGAAGTATGCAATCTGTAATGTGGACAGGGTCATGGCACCAAATGAATCAAATCCCTCAAAAGAGAAAGGCAGGGGGGCAAACAACAATACTGTAAGGAATGAATTTCCTATGGACTGTATGATTCGCTCTTATTTTTGGTAAAATACGCTCTGTTGAGCCCTACTGCTGATTAAAATCAAGAGGAAGGATTAAGGGAGTGATAGTTAAAATAGAATAATCCCTTAACATTTCTTCCTAAAGGTAAGAGTGAGCCTTCTCAGTAATTAAAATTAAGCCTTTTCTCCCACATGGAACCACATGAACATTCCACAATCACCTTCCAGTTTGGAGAAGTAAATTCCTGCCACATGGACTGGGATCGGAAGATCTAGTGCTGAATGCTGAATCTATACCTTGCACGTGTGCATGCTTTCAGTGGGGTTGGTTGTTTGTATAAGTAGCATCAGAGAACTAAATATATGTAGCAACTCCAAATTTGGAACGTGCGTGAAATACAAGATAGACTTCTGCTATAAACCATTTCAAATTTGTGTGGAACGGTTCAGTTTAAAAAAAAATCCATCATGAAACTTTTTTAAAAATTATTAAGTTTAAAATTTGCCCCGCTCTCCTCACCTAGGAATTTATCTTAATGCAATGTTCAGCAACATTTCAGGGAACGAAGAACAACAATATTCTCAAGATTAGAAAGAATAATGCAGTCTATCGTGTACTTTTTTAATATTCAGTTTATATCAAATTTTAAGTGAATTATTTCAAAATATTATGGTCCACCTGCTCAGTAGCTTTACAGGGATCAATCTGTGAACTCAGGGTGACATGAAATGAGTGCAATATCCACATAATCCTTTCCCAAGAGAATCCCAGACACAGTACACTGAAAATACAATTTATGCACCATGTTTTGCTCCAAATGTTACTTACCCATCAATTATGAGGTGTTCATAAGGTGCCTTCTTGTCACAAACAGGACAAACCCAAGTAGGTTTCTTCTCATTCATTTGAATATACAGAGTGGCATCAAAACATTGCAGATGTGAACAAGTCAGGGCCCTACATGGTATAGTAAGCCGCATTTTCCCAAGCTTCAAGAGGAGGGGAAAAAAAAATTAAATGGTTGCCTCTTTTGAAAATCAACAGTTCATCTGTTTTAACCAGGAAAATACAATTGTGCTAAGAGTTCAGTTTCTAGGCATTAAGTATTGAGAGAAAAATGAGTTCTGATTACTATTCTATTATTATTACTGATTCACATCACACCCCACTGCTCTGGGTTTTCCGCGTACCCAAGAGTATCAATAAAAAGTGCTACTACAAACAGATGTTTTTAAAAAATAAGTTCATATATGGGAAATAGCAGAAATGGAAACAGAAGCAACACTTCATTTTTATACTGCTTGCCCAAAATGCAAAGTCAATCTACCCTACCATATTTGTATTTTAGACTAATAAATTTAATCAATAATAATTATTCTCCTTCATTGGTGTGTACATATTTCAGATAGTTACAAACTTGTGTCCACTCTCTTTCCCCAAAGGTAGCTTATCCTGTTCAAGACTCCAAGGTCCAAATCCCGGACAAGTACTTACACATGCTTAACTTTACTCATCGAAATAAGTGCATGCTTAAGCATGTGAAGAAGGACCAGGGACAAAAATCTTTCCTACCAAGTTTGTTCCTCCAGCTAAATAATTTTCTTTGCTGTCCCCTCCGGTCTTCAATTTACTCATAGGCTCCTAGTAAGGAGATTCATACATATGAAGCCCTAGATACAATCACATAAAGGTACATAAAGGGAGACCACATATTCCCATTGAGCATACAATTTAGTCACGGAAGGTGTGGATTCCATGACTTTATCAGACCTCTGTGTCTTGGGCTGCAACTGCCAGCAGCTGTAGCCAGAGCCCCCCGCTCCCATCCTCCCCATGGCCCGTGTCCCATAGCTTCAGCCAGGCCTGGGATCGGAGCTACGTATCCCTGCCCCCTGGATGCTGCTGGGTGTCCCCTCCCTTGGCCAGGCCTCTGCCCCCCTCTCTCCCAACCCCCAGCGGCATTGGCTGGGGCCGAGAACATGTGCCTGCCTCCCCACCCACTCTGGCTGCAGCAGGCGCTGGCACTTGGGCTGTGGCCCCTGTAGTGGTGTGATTCAGGAGGTCTTTCCCCCACCAGGGGGTTCCAACTAACTTCCTCCTTCCTCTTCTCTCCCCCTCATTATTTTTACTAAGGTCAGAGAGGTCACAGCTCCTGTAAATTTTTATTTATTGCCCACAACTTTTACTTAAAAAGTGACAAAAATCAACCTTCAGTCTCATACATTACCTTTCCATCTCTCTGAGGAGATGCCATTACATATACAGTCCTAAATTCCTCTGGCCTTTTTTGCTGCTATATCACACTGAAAGCTACAGCTAATTTGTCAACCACGATGACACCTAGCCTCCATCAGCATTACGGAATACTTACAGACATATTGCGGAAGACAATGTAAGAAAAGATCATGTTCAAACCCAACCTCTGACTCTTTTTTGTTCTGCATTTGTACAGCATCTAGCAAATGTGGCTACCCGCATAACTACAGATCCTGGGCACCACCACCACACAAGCAAGAAATGCAACTCTGAGATATGTCCAAAATGGAAATATATACTCCAAAAGAACAGCGTACAGGCGTACCTGAGCAATGTAGATTATCTCACACACACAACAGGTAGAATGCTCAGCCTAAGAGTTAGAGAAGAAAAATCTTGGCAGAGAAAATACAGTTCAAAACCAATCCAGAGCCTAAATATTATTACAGACTCTGTCATTTAAGTAAAATACTTCAGCAATATGCAGGGTGCTTTCAGAAGCTACATGGCTCCTAACAGGCAATACAGGACTGGCGCCACAGGATGGCACTCACTCTCAAAACATCAATGAAGCTAAAAACACCAACGCAAGAGAACAAAGGCTCTGCTTGCAGTAAACTACTTCCCCCCAAAGCTTTTCTGCAGCAACCTTTAAGCAGCCTCGAATACCTGATTCCGTTCTCAGCAGCATTCATCCCTACTGTCGTTTCTAACCCTCATCTTTATCTGGCTTATTTTTCTTCCCTCTGGCTTTCAATCACTGACACAAGTCACTGCCAGATGGAAGGAGGGGTCAGACATCTCCTAGAGCAATACTCAGGGCGGCAGGGATAGAGATCAGCCAGCAGGAGGTGCTCTGAATGCCATGTGTTTGGCAACCTCTCCATCAATACCCTGGCCGTGGACGTTTTTTCCTTCACATAGTACTAATCGCCCCGATCCATGTCTGTCCTAAATTCATCTCTCCCAGATGGTAGGTCGATCTTTTGGGCACAATACAATTCACGAGCTACCGTCGGTATCGTTAGTAAGCATGTTGGAGACTGAAGACTTGTTGTTTTCCAGAACCTTGATGCTTAAGTATGATGCAAAAGAAAAAACAACAACAGAACAGCCTGTGCTACAGTGACATAAAACTCCCCGGAGAAAAAAGAGGCTAGCAAGTATTTTAACAAGCTTGGCTGCATCGGACTTTGCATAAATTTTTAAACACATTACACCAAATAATGTAATGCCACACATATCAAGAACAGACATTATCTGCTCATAGTACCATTATCAACTGCACAGCTCGTTTCTGAGCACTAGTTAAGACTACGGTACATGCAATGTGGACACACAACAGAAGTCTCATTTTGTAACTTTGGCATGAAGACTTGTTGGGTTAGATCCTTCATTATGGCCAAACAGTATTAGTGTTCCTTAGTAAAAGACACAAAGGGGAGGGCAATGTAAAGATCCTCTTTATGCCCCACACTAAGGCGCAAAAAAGGGCTCAAGTCCACTATTTTTGACTGCAGTCTCACTTCAGTTCACCTAGTACATTGTAAATGTATGTAATAAAGAGTTATCTTCACAATAAAAAGGAAAAAATAATATAAAAAGGTTTTTTTTAGAACAGATGACCTTAAAGCCAATGCACTAAAAGGACGAAACAAGTACAGAAGTAATTCAGATTGGCCAGATTTCTTGTACGAGGCTTTTTAAGCACCATGAGTGCATTTGTTTTCAGAAGGTTGGGAGGCCACTGTACATGCTATACTGGCCAGCTGACCTTTTGCAAACCAGTGACTGCTGTGTTCCCAGGCTCCTGCCCTAACTCCTGTACCACAGGGCTAGAATTGCCTGGCAGGCTTTGTGCTGGGCGCAGGTTGCCACAAAAAGCTATAAACATTACGCCATCTGCCAGAGAAAGGTGGGAAGGCACAGGGAATACAGACAGACAAAGCAAACTTAATATAAAGGTTGTCTAATAAAAACAAAAACAAAAAAAAAACATTTAGAATTTGCAGAACCACAATAATTGCCAAATTTGGATTTTTTTTATGTCAATTATTTACTCCTGTCCTCAAAGGTGACGTTATTTTTGACACATTGTCTTCAAACTTCCTCATGCAAGCTGTCCCAGCAGCAGCCCCTTTGCTTACTAGATCATGGGTCACTTCCTTCCCGGTTCCTACTTGAATTCACCTGGTAGGGTAGCGTTTATTTGTTAAAGCAATTCAGAACATACTCAGAGATGGTTTCAATCCCTTAGAAACTTTACATTTTTCTCCTCTCAGATTTAGGGCCCAGTCTTGCAACTGTTATTCAAGCATGTAGAGCCATTTATTCCCTTAGAACCACTTTCATAAACAAGAATTAGTCCTGCAAGTAAGGCCTGCAGGACTGGGTTTTTAACAGTCACTTTTCATCCTGTAGGGCTGAATACATGCCACACTTCACATTTTTTGGTTCTGCAACTGGAATTACTGGAGAGAGGAAAAAACATGTTCAAAAGATGAGACTTTACTCTCCTATAACTCAAAAATGCTGAGAGATTTTCTTCAAACTTTCCAAAGGAGAATTTACGTTGGTCTAAGCCCAAGGAAGGAAAGTTTCTGGAAAAAAATCCTTCCTGGAACAGAAAGTTATATATTAGCAAATGAAAACAAGGTCTGTACACAATTGTGTTCACATGGATACTATGTTATTAGTCGCCATCCTAGTTTGTTTAGATTGCAAAATCACGTTGCAGGACATGTAGGAAGATGCAGTCTCTGCTCTTATGAACATCCGCAATGACAGAATAATGAAAGAGGAACAGTGGAAGGAAGGGCTTCCAAACTAGAATGCACTGAACAATTGGCCCACTGCAAGATGAGTCCCAGACTGTGAGGGTGTCACAGACATCACCCTGATGAAATAGAAAAATGTGCCTAAAATAGCCTGTTCTGAGCCTTCAGTTCATTGAAGGAGATGAGGCTTACACAGAAAAAGGACAGATTAAGAACAAAAACCATTCCACAACAGCTACTTTCCAACTCTGAATTGCATATTTCGTTTGTATTTGACATTAGCACTAAAAGCTTAATTTTTCGTTCGAGTTAACGTTAATTTAGCTCTCTTTAAGCATGCAGACCAGACCATGGAGACTGTCTTGCCGAAGTCCTTCCTGCTCTAATATTAATTTATCTGAACCAAAACTCTGCCAAAAAGCAATCATTTAAAAAGCTTTAGCTAAAAGGACAGATTAAAGAGACCCCAAGTTGCCTGTAGCATTAAAAAGGTCTTCCTATTTCTATACAGGAAAGAAAATACCTATTAAATTTGTTTAGTCCTAGATCAATTTCTAGGTACGTTTAAGAGAAAAACTGATGGAATGTTCTTTTCCTCTATAAAAAGGGATAAGGAAAACAACAAACAGATGTATTGTTTTAGAAAACTGGTCAACAGGAAACCAAAATTGAGACGTTCTAAGAACTATGAATCGCTAAAAGAACCAATGAAAGGCAATCAGCTATTACTGAACGAAACATCCAGCTCCCGAAGCAGCACAAGTATTTACGTTCCAGAGGGGTGGCCGTGTTAGGCTGTGTACAGCAAAAACGACGAGAGTCCTGTGGCACCTTAAAGACGAACACATTTCTTCAGGCATAAGCTTTCGTGGGCTCCAACCCTCTTCATCAGATGCAAACGATCAAGTGGGTTGGAGCCTACGAAAGTTTATGCCTGAAGAAATGTGTTCATCTTTAAGGTGCCACAGGACTCTCATTGTTTTTACAAGTATTTAAGTGACTGAGCAAAATTAGCGCTCTTAACGCCTATAAATTTGATGGATAAGTTTCTGAATTTAGTAAATGGATTTCTTGTATTGCTTTCTATTGGAACCTTATTAGTATTTAAGTTTAGGAAAGAAGAGCATTGTACTTAAGTAATTAAACCACGATAGCACCGCATTAGCCCCCCCCAAGATAAGGAGGATCCAACAGTACACAATAAAAATTTAACTATGCAAAGACAACAAAATAAAATTCCTCCTAAGTTAATATTATGTCTAAAAGAATGTTGACTTTTAAATTAATACACCTCTCAAACTCTAAAGAACAGGATTTCACTTTTTACAAGAGCAATACTCCTGCATTTTTTCTTGCTTAATAAAAAGAGTACTTTTGTCTGGAGACATAAAAGCCTTAAGATTAAATATCATAACATCCAACAACTATAAACATACAATAATTTGTCTAACAAAGTCTATGAAAGAGTCAACAATGTGAATTGTGCTCTTTGTACGAGCGAGGTTTTGTAACCAAAAAGATTTTTGCATTGTCAGATCCGAGAGGCCATTTAATAACCTTACAAATATTTTTGCTAGGCAACAGCATAAGTAGCTAAGTCAGCTTTATTCTTGAGAGTCAAATTTCAAAACTGAAAACTTTCAACATCAGGGTGAGTGGATTTAGACAAATCAGGAAACAGATGCATCCTTATTCTTCACGCAGTTTAAGTTTTAGCTGCGATTAAGACGCTTTGTTAATCAATGACAGCACACAGTAATGAAATGTGTTAAATTTCATGGGAAAACCCAGAGTACTCAGGCTGCAAAATAAAAGTTCATTACAATTCTCATTCATGTTGTGTAATTCAGCTGGTGCCCTGAACTATAATATGTACAAACTATTGTTTAATTCCTCTTATTATCCAGCTGCCTTCGCCTTGGTTAACAGTTGAATAAATCTGTTTTGATTGATGTATCTGATCTCATTTCCAAATTCCATAGGACTAATAAGTAATTTGTGAGTGCACAAATTGGTATGGGAAGCAAGCAACCTTGTCTATTTCAAATTTCGTAGCAACTTTTATTTGCGTACATGTCTTTTGGACCAGCTGTTCTCAACCACTGTCTCACCACACAGTGGTGTGTCACGGAGAGTGGGGGGAGGGGGGTCTGGTGCGTCCTATAAGGTCACACATGCCGCCACGCATGTTACAACCCGCAAGAGGTTGAGAACCACTGCTTTGGACTACTGCTTCTTTCTAACACAAACAATAAAACACTACCATTGACACCTAGAAATATATACGGCAGCTTCAGTTACAGGAATTTAACTCTCCGCCTCCAGGAGCCAGTCGCTGGTCTATGCGCATACATGCACCCAATTGCTGACAGTGCCAAGCCCCAAGGAGTTAAGCTATGTACAGCATTTAGAGACACTTTCTCCTTTTAGGGCCCAACCCAGCAACACAAACATAATGAACTTAAAGCATCAGCAGAGTGGCCGAGACTATTCCCTGCTCAAAGAGAATCACATGCTTATGTGCTTTGCTGGATCCCAGCCTCATCCAGTTAACATACAAGTGAACACAGCTTTTCACAAGCACTGAAACTCATCCTGCATAAGAACCAACTTTGGAGGAGTTACTTTTACACTTACTGGACACAGAAGAGAAACTCTCAGACTGGTGGTAGCTATTTCACTGTCCGGGTCTGCAGTCAGTTTCTCTTTTACTGCCATTTGGGTGGGGGGAAAAAAAACAGAAAAAGTTTGTTACACACACATCGCTAGGATGATACAATAATACACATGCCTAAAACAATCTGCTCTAAACCTGCCCTTTTGCTGTGCCTACTGGGAATGAGCAATATTGATTATTTTGTCCCAAACTTCTGCAGTCTGTAAATCTGAAGAAAAATATACGTGTGCAATTGTAGAGTGTAGTGTCTATTCTCCAAAAATTTCAGTGATGCGCCACGAGAGAAGAAACGCCTTAAAACACAATATAATGCAGGAAGAATATACATTTAATATTTCATTTATAAAAATGAGTTTCTACATAAAAATACTAGATTTTTATGGGCAAGCAATTTTAAAGCAATAACATCTCAAATAAAGCAATATCAACTTCTTTGATCAATTGCTGGATTTAGGCACATTTAAAAGCCACAGCATTTTGTTAAATACAGCATGTAGGACAGCAATGCCCTGACCCTCTGAAATAAGGATTAGGGGGCTCCAATAATTCAATAGAAAGAAATAGGCACACGGAGGAGCATGACAAGGCACTCTGATAGGATCGTATTGCAAGGATGACAGCCAAATCTAAGGTGCCTCTCTGCCATCTCTCTCCGCTCTCTATAGAATTACCAGATGGAACATAATTGAGATTAAATGCACAAAAGTCAGGCAATTCCAAGTGACAGTTGCTCTGTGAACCCTAGCTGCGCCTCCTCCGTGGTTATTTCATTAACATTTCTGCATTGTAAGCGCAGCGTTACAAACTCCTAGAGAGGAGACGACAAGCGGCTTAGGAAAGTTTGTTGGGTTGCCTATTTTTGCACCCGTAAATCAGAATGCTGTTCAATACTATTTTCCTACTTGGTATTTAATGGTATTCGGTGTATTCTATGTAGGCTCTTATACTGTGCTCATCACCATAATATCGGGGTGCCTTCCAGAAGTAAATGAAGAATATGATTAAGATCAATCACGTTTGCTCCCTGGGAAGAAATGTGCACAGTGGAGTGTTCTGGTTTGGGTTTTTTCAGAAGTTCATTACACACACATTGCTGTATGTTTACATTAGTGAAGGCGGGGGGAAACACACACACACCTTGCACTTGAGACCATAAGGTGACGAGGTTTGTGGTGGTCATTCCTCAGGGTGGGACCCGCCCCTGGGAAAACGCAGTCTGGTACACAGATGAGCTTTAGCCTTATTTTAGAAACTTGCACTGTGCCAGAGGAGCTAAGTTGCTGACCGTAGTCAACACACCTAGATGTTGGCATCAGGGACCAACATCAGCCACTGAATTCACATTAGGAATCCCTAGCAAAATTAGCTGACAGTTTACCATTTTTAAAACACATTAAAATTGGATTAGTTCAGTGACCAAAAAATTCTCTTGCATTTTTCCTCATCAGTGGTAATGGTCTTACTAGGTTACTTCATAATTCAGGCAAAGGCCTTTGCTTACTCAGGTTTAGACCGGACTTCAGTAGCAACCATTAATGGATTCGTGGACTTTCCCTTTTTCAAAGAAAGATCTACGAGTTCCCTCTATGCTTTTCCCTGTGAAGGGCGAGTTAAGCAAGGGTAAGTATTTGGAGGGAAAAACAGAATTGCAAAGTTAAACCATGAGTTGCATCAAAGCCTAAAAGAGCTGTAACTGTCACAGTATTGCAGCAATACAGAACAGCCTACACGTCTGAAGGTTTTTGCTTTCCTTTCCCATTCCCATGAGTCAAGAATTTACATCTACAGAATGTAGTCTCAAGTATTGTAAAGTGGCCAAAGCTAAAGATACAACGGCTGTTTCTTTATTTTTAGATAAACAATTTGAATATAATGAGACATACTTAGTGCTTTAGAATGATCCGGATTCCTTATTCCTTTTGCTCGTAACCTCTGTAGTAAAACTGTAGAGGACAGCTGTTTTACGAGATAAACTGCCATAGAATAATTCTGGGTGGGGGGAAAAACATACAATGAAACAACTCAGGGCTGATGTAATCAAAACAAAGAATCTGCATAAACACCATATAAAATTTATAATCTCCATGATTGTGTGGACCTAGATTTCAACCACTGCTTCGAAACGCTGGCGTAATACTTGCAGACAAAAGAAAACCCACCATATCTCTGTTCTTAGTAAATTTATAGAATTTCATAGGACCAGGATTCTAGTCTTTAGTAAAGAGGCAGCAAGGCAGACCAAAAACTCCAGAGAGATTAGAGCCAGCTGCAAAGGAAGGTATGGATTAATTCGGCTATTCTAACACCACAGTTAAAACTTTTCTCTTAAAGTTTCAAACCTGCAACTTGGGGCGCTTAGTCTACAAGCAATTTATAAAGGGTAATTTCCTATAAACGGTATAAACCCAAACGCAGCGCTGCACAAGTGTTTAAAGGAAAGTCACATCAAATTTGGCCTAGAGTTCAAACTTTGAAAAATAAGCTTTACAAAATTTAAGCCCAGTGGACACACCTCAATGGACATAGTTCATATATCTGCACTTCAAACAAGTGGTCTTTAAAAAAAGACACCAACCCCTTTGCATTCTCTGCAGTGTTTATAATCCGATCTCTACAGCACTGCCCTGACACACAAGAACCTGAAAGGGCAGTTGATTACAGAACTCCACATCGAGTTTCATTGTTGAAGCTGAGAGAACAAACTAAAACTGTACAGTTGAGAAAAGTTAACTTCCTTCAGGGTTTTCATATTAACAATATCAGATCGTATGCACATACATTGTCTTTTTAAAAATGCTATATGAAACCATGCAGTACTAGCTGAAACCCCAAGGACAAATGACAAGGATGAAAAAAAAACGTTGCATGCCAGGAGCACATACAGAACCATTTGGTATAAAATTTATTCTCCTCTCTCTCTCTCTCTCTCTCTCTCTCTCTCTCTCTCTCTCTCCCCCTCTCTAATCTTGAGCAGCATTTTTAAAAAAAATAGAACACACAGAACACATGCTAAAAGTGTTCTTTGAGGGCAATCCCCCACTTCTGGATCCCTCTATCAATCCCATTACTTATTTAAGATCATGTTAAGCATGAGAAAGGACTTCACCATAGACAGTGGGTGAAGAATGGACCCAGTCCCGTCCCCCACCCTCCGAATCTATTTTCCGAGCCATCTCACTGTTCCAGCTCAGTGGGAAAAGCCCCATGTCTGGCTGAGGCAGGCATAGGGAAGCCCCATGTGAGAGTGCCGGCTCCTAAGTGGCACTTCCCAGGAAGGTTCCCTGGGATGGGGTGAGAGTCTCTGAAGGAAGATCCTGAGGGGACTGGCAGAGACACAGGAAAAGAGTCCTGGGGGCAGAAGGTGGGAGTCATCCGGTGATTGGGTCCAACCCTCAGCAAAGATGCAGCAGTCTACATTGAGAATGCAGGGTGGTTTCAGCAGCACCCCAAAGGATATTTTCACCAGCCATCTATGACTTCAATAATAAATGATACCATAAAAATATTTTACTGTTAAAAATGCTTCCATCATTAAAAATCTCTACTGCTTTAACGTGTTTGTTTAATGCCTCAATTAGGACAGAAGTTAAGGAAATGCTAATTAACACTGTGAAATTATTTACTGACAGCTTGAATCTACAGAGCTAGGTACTTGCCCAAGGCAACTTCTACAGAAGTCTTTGGAAACAGTTTGTGCAGAAACCAGTTATGACTTCACTAAAGGTACATTCCACCAACTGAGACATGTAACCCAACATTTAAAGGGAACAAATGCCACATTGTTCTCTATCATGCAGGTCCATAAAATAAATCTAATTCCTGCTGATTTATTGGCAGGGTCTCAAATCATGGAATTAGGAAGCATTATTTCTTGTGCGGAAAAGATCTGACTAATTATTTTTGTTAGATATACTGAGCTGATTTGCCATTACTCTTTTAATTATGGAGACTATAAATTCACAAGCTTTTGCAAGACACAGCTATGCAGTTTCAGTCATTTCAGCAAACGTCCATTCACACCCAGGAAGCTTTGTGAAAACAGCAACCTCACTGTAAAAACAACATTAAAAAAACAACACAATGAATCCCCAATAGACAGAAAAAAATTGCAGTAAACTAAAATAGATGGAATTTTTTGGAAACCTTGTTTTATATTTTTAAGGTGTTTTTGCGTAAAAAGCTGGTTATTTTTAAAAAAGAGCATGCAGCTGGCATGTATGCCACAATCTGACTGGAAAAGCTTGCTGTATTTCAACTTAAAACCATTTTGATGGGGGTGGAATGCAAGCGTTATACTGTATAACTGTGGTGCACGAATGGGCAATAACGATTTTTTCTACACTCTTTCAATGAATCATAGGCTCTGGTCTGCATTCGCAATAGATGACACTTCATCTCAGACTCGAGAGAAACAGGATGGTTGCTGTTGGCAAAGCCACAGTTTATGGGCATTTCTCAAGTCCTCATTGATTTTGTTATGTTACGATTTTGTTTCACCGTGAGCTTACACATACAAATTCTCAACACACTGATCATTGATCAAGGATTGGGTCTCATGGAGTAACTATTTACTTCCTCCCCCTACTACACCCCACCCCCCGAAAGACTTTCCACAGGCTAATTGTTATGGATTGTTATTTAAAAGCACTAATTATGAACATCCTCTTCTCCCCCTGAAAAGATGCTATAAGACAAAACAGAACCGTTATGATGAAAGTATGTGGATAAACACAGCTGTGAGAACTAAAGTGTTAAATTGCAAGGTTAAATCCCCCATACACTACTGAGTTTTCATCCTTTAAAAGGTTTATCTCTGCATTTTCAGAGTTAAGAAATACTCCCCCATGCAATTTATTATTTACTGGTAGGCCAGCATTACAATTTCTTTGATCTCATGCGACAGCACACAGGGATAGCGTGGTAGAGGGAAAAAAAGAGCAAAAAAATATATAAATAAAAATACTTGGTTACCCATTACTATATCCTGTAAGCAATTAAGCTTGCTTGTTAGCTTCCTAATACATGCCCAAAATACAGATGAATAAAACTTTTCTCTAATGCACAGATCCAGTCAAATAGTAACTCACTCTTCCAATTTCTGCAGTCCACGAAACGACAATGGTGTTTGGTACCGTTGTAGACAATCTGACAAGTGAGGTAATGTTGATTGGTCGGCTAGGTCGCTTTGGTTCAACACCATTTTTGGTTGGTGGAAGATAGCCCTAAAATGGAACAATTTTTTTTTCATTTTTCCCTTTACAAAAGTTGTTTTAATCTCATTCTTTCCTAATAAAAATCCCACGCAATGTTTGTGGAGGGATATTAACCCATTTCTTTATTAAATATTAAAAAACACAATAATCAGCCAAGGTCTAAATCTTGGAATTGAGATTATCACTCCAATTTGAAAATGACATAAAATTAACCTCATCTTCCCAATGCAAATCTTTAGATTGAAGGAATTTTATGCCATGGCAAACCTTCAACACCGACATAGAAAGGTGAGCGTAACACTGGGAAACTGAACAGCCGCCACACTAACAATATGACAACTCCTAGAAATCACAATAAAAGTTACACAGTTCCAGACATTTAGGAACCAACTCATCACAGTAGAACCAGGCTTGTGCGCCAAGGGAATGTCTGCACAGCAGTTTAAAACCCGTGGCAGGCTCGTGTCAGCTGACACGGACTCATGGGGTTCGGCTGCAGAATTGTGGGCTCTGCGACTCAGCGAGGGGGAGAATTCCACCGCTCAAGTTCCAGCCAGAGCCCAACCATCAACACCACAATTTTACAGCCCTGCAGCTGCCAGTGCTGTCCCGTGGGGGGAGCAGGGCCCAGGGCCAACTGGCCTAGGCGGGGCCCCATGCTGGAGGGGAGTCAGGCCGCTCCACCACCACACGGAGCCAGCCTGGGTGGGGAACCTGAGGCCGCCAGCCAGGAGCCAACTCCGGCCCCAGCCCTGGAAAGGGGGGCTGCCGGTGGGGGGAGCCGGCTGCAGCCAGGACCCCAGGCTGCTGCGGCTGCAGCAGGTGCCCCAGCCGGGGACCCGAGGCCGTCACCGCTGGCGAGGGCTGGCCCTGGCCATATGGGGGAGGTCGGCCCAGAGGCGGGTCCTGGCCACCTGCCTCGCCCCTGGGCCTGCCTGCTCCGCCCCGCGGACGGGGAGGGCTAGCCCAGGGGCCAGGCTTAGTGCTCCTGACCCGTCCTGCTACCTTTAGCTCCCTGCCGAAGGCAGCGGGGAGCAGGGAAGCTGTGGCCATGGGGGCGCCGCGGTGCAGGCCTCGCACCGCCTCACTGGGAGCGGGACAGTGTGGGGCTCGCGTAAGCGCGGGGCCATTGCCCCGACCCCCCAGGGATGGCCCTGCCAGCTGTTTAATTGCTGTATAGACAGTCTTTTTGGTAACCTGAGTACTAAAGTCTGAGCCCTTTCCCTTAAGCAGCAGGGACACACTTTGCAATCCACCCAAACCCTATCCACTGAAGTATTAAAGGTATCTGTGTGTGTGTGAAGTCTGTTGTCAGGGCCAACCCTGATCGTCTCTGAAGTCTACTAGTCTAGTGTGGTGGGTTGCCACAATAACACAAGTCAATGCCTTGTTCTGTTTAGCCTTTCAAGACAGAGATTTTCTCTTTTCCATATCTGTACAGCAATCAGTGCAATGGGGCACCAACCCCAATTGCTGGCTGTGGATGCTACCCCAACATAAATATTTCCTACAAATAATTACTAGATTATTTCTGCCTGGTACTACTGGATATTCTCTTAAAAACAACAGCTTGTCTAACTAATCAGACCACCCCCAAATGTCAAAACAAACATTTAAATCATGCAATCAACTACTCATGATATTTTGGGCAAATACATCCTCTGCGATACTGATCAGATTATAACACACAAAATCTCTATTACTTACTGGAAGGCTACATGGTTTCCCATTTACTTTCACACAGAGATTGGGTGGGAAGTGATCTTCTTGTGGACAACTGGTTTCTGATAAACAAAACCTAAATGCAAAGAGTTCTGATCACTTTTCATATTCAAAATGTCTTAAAGAAGTTCTTAAAGGACTTCATGTTACAAGAAATGTATTTTGCTATTGAATTACGTGTGTGGTTAGGCAGATTCTGACGGTGATCTGAACAGCACGTGGAATTAAATCTTTAGCTTTAGTACAGAAGTCTGGAACTATTGGGCTGTTCTATATTGCTCTGTGACCAACAGGCAGAAAAGCCCCAAGCAGAAGTACAGCTTTGGATGAAGAGGGCTCTCGGTTCCTCCATCCCTGTTTCAGATTTCCCAGACTTGCTCGCATGACTCCTTCATTGCGAGACAAAGCACATTCCTGGTACCAGAACTCTTTAGTCCCTGCCCAGTGTCTCTTCCCTCCATCTTCTTGGCCTGACCTCCCCTTACTAGAAGCCAAGGTTTTTGCGGAGGAGAAAAGACTTGCTGCCTCGCCAGCTAGTCCTCCTCCATTAAGATAAGCTGGCCAGCTGTTGCAGCAGCTACGGCTTCTACTGTTCTGATGCTCAAGGTTAGGCTTCCACCTCAGTTCAGACAGTTTCTGATAATGCTAATCTCAGTATTATGAAGCAATGCTTGCTGCTGGAAACCGCAGTAGACGGACCTTCTTTTGTCCTCTGACGTGACTATAAACCCACAAAACCTCATACACAACAGCTGTGCTGATGGGCCAGATCCAAAGGTTGTCTTTTAGCTTTTCTAGACTTCTGCTAGGGCACCATTCAGAAATACCACTCCATTAAAGGGATTATAGGATCAAAACAAAACAAATTGTGGCAGGTCTGCTGGGAAACCCAAGAGAATGATCGTGATTTCTCCATCTGCTGTCACCCTTGCTGAAAACAAGGAACAGGGCTGTTCTGTTCGACAACTGGCTAGCTTCCCTACAGAAAACATGCTGGCAAACCCTCTCTGCTTCCTCCATACATCGAGCTGAGGGAGGGCCGGCACCCACATCCAACAACAGATTTGAAGAGGAGGCAGGGAGCATTAGTACAACCTAGAAGAGCAAACTGAAGGAAGTCATGGTCACAGCTGAGGACATCTACGGCTGCAGACAGACTGCATAGAAAGCCACAAAGAGCTTCTGGAAAGCTTCACAGAGCAAGGCCCCAGAGCTGTACTCTGCTTTCTTTGCAGCAGAAGCAATCCCAAACTGGGATTACTAGCCGGAGCCGGCCCCTTTCTATGCCTCCTTCCCCCACAATTATTTCTCCCCTCCCAGCCCGCAAGAGAGCCATAATGACTTAGTGGGAAAGACACGTGCTAGAAGATATAATAAGAGCTACATTTACAAACTATTTCAAAACCCACTGGCCCAAGACTGTAGTGTTTGAGTACTGTACCTTAGCTGGACTTGCACTGTGAAATCACACTTGGTCCCAGAAATGTCCCTAGCAAAGAGACGACAAATACAAATTAAAAATATGGCACATATACAAACATGCAGAAAACCAAGGCTCTGATGAGTTGGAGTACTCTGCTAGAATCAGACTTCAGCTCCTGTGTAGGCGCGTTCCTCCAAACCGATTTATCCAATTGCTCTCCTGAGGACTGAAATCCACCGACATCAATGGAAGGTCCCCACGGACTACAAAGGGCTTAGAACGAGCCTCTTAGAACGACAGCGCTGTGGCCCATTTGTTCACTCCTCTACCAATACTTTCCACATTTGCCACTATCCCTGGAGTGTCCTCCATCCTCTGGTCTGTCAAACTGCCACGCTCTTTCAAAACACTTCTAAACTATTCACTTCCAGCCACAATAACTGATTCAATGTTCTCAACCTCTGTATGGTTTTGGTTTTATATATTGGAAGGCAAATTTCCACAAGTCACCATGGAGGAATCACTTCATCACACTCCCCCCCTCCCCTCCCCTCTCTACCCTATCACTCTTGTGAGCTCCTTCAGGGAGGGTCTCTGTATTCTGTGAAGCCCTCAGGATAAGCATTGCATGCTCCGACAGGTTTGTTTGCTTTTGTTTTTTGAAACAACAGGAAAGCGGCTCAGTTCGGAAACAGAATCCCGAAGGGTTCAGAGAAATGCACTTACATCGAGCTGCTGATTTGCTGCACTTGTTGTGGTGTCAGAGCGAATGCAAAACAGGTTTCTCGAAATCGCTGGCTATTATCTGATGCTGGAAGAAAAGAGAATGGTCACTTTAAAACAGAGCAATAGCCAAAGCAGAATGGCACTAAATAGCTCAATATATATTAATACCACATGATGGAGCCTTAGAAATATCTGCCAGTTTGTTTTAGTAACTTATCAGAGGCACTTAGATAGGCACCTTTATTAAAGGTTTCATAAAAATCAGAAGAAAATAACTGAACATTTTAATGAAAACAATATGAAGGCAGTGACAAATCAGCTGAAGAATCAGACTGGTAGACACAAAATGCTAAGAGAAATAAACTTTAACATGAAACTTATTTGGCATTAAGTACAAAATGAATCAAAAAAGCCTTTACGGTCACTTTTCTCTTAACTCATTTTCATTATACGCTCATGTATTAACCCGTAAAATAGTCGTTCTATACATGAGAAAAATACAGAATTTAAGTGCTCTTCTCAAAACCACAGAAAAATGCCATCTATATTTAACAATATATGCTATACACGTCTGATGAGACGTACAACTCAAACAGAACAGTTGTGCTTAATTTATATGTATGTAACTCTTTCAACATAATGCAACAGAGGATCCATAATACAATCAACATGATGCATGTATTCACACCTGCTGAGGAAGGAGGAGTACAGGAAATTGTAAGCTATCCAAGTCCCAGCGTCTCCTTTGTGTGAGGATACTGCAGGGACTGCTATGATTTTACATACAGTACAATCAAGTACTCCAACTGCAATGCTATTAAGAAGATATCTTTCCTGAGCACTGAACGTTGCTAGCATCTAAAAGATATCCCTCTAGGAAACTTTCTACATGTTCATCACCGTGATATCAGCGGACAACAAAAAAGCCTTATTCGGTTTAATTACTTCTGATTGTATCACATTATGAGAACTAACTCTTGCTTTGTGTTTTAAACTCCTACCAGTTGGATCATTTTCTAATTTGCTACAATGCACTTCCAACCCCTTCCGAGGAACCATGGATGTTTACTAGGATACCAGAGGCAACAATATGACAGCAGCTTGGAGCCAATTATAAAATGGACCCTATGTAGGTATTTGATTGAGTCTAAACATCACAGTGACATCCTTAAATTACACTCAGATCTTTATTTTGTGCCAGAATCACAGGTTTTGTCATTTGTGTGCACTGATAACATGCAGAACAGCTCTTTTATAAGATATTAAGCCATCGCTTGGGTCAATATAGATCATCAACAGTACTTATGAGGGACTGTAACTGTTGAGCTATTAAAATGTGTGTGCAGGCAACCAATAGAGTCATATGGATGTAAGTAGACAACATGTCAGTAACAGCTTTGGGGGGGAGCCAATTTAAAGGGGGTGTAAAAGGGGTGTATATTTACTTACTGTCATTTATACTAAATCACTCATTTACAGCTATCACTCAGGATATATCCTAGCTGGTTAAAGAGACGGACCATATGTAAAACAGGACAGTGTTTATTAATAAACATTTCTATTATGGCAGCCCCCACAGACCAATCATGACCGGAGATGTAGCACATGGCATCAATCTAACAGCTATTCCTGCTAACCAATCCTCCTGCTCCCAACCTCCCACCATTTCTTCTTTTTAAAAATGCAGAATACCATTTCTTCCTGTGCCGAACTGAGAACGTTCATGTTGCTGCAAAAATGAAGATCTAAATCATTCACAACTATGACAATTTATGAATTTTGGAAAAGTAAAAATACAATGCACATAAAGCAGAATATGAACAAACGTTTTTATACTCCATCTATATTACACAAATACTCCACAGCCGTCTTATAAGTGATCTATGGGGTTCGACTCAAGAGAAATTATCCAGTCAGTCCTATATGCTTCCTTGCAAAGGGTGCTTTAATTTATGTATTTTAAAAGCGATTGTTCTCTTCTTTGTTTTTGTTTTTTTAAGATAAAAAAAAAAGTGGCCCGAACAACTCTGAGTTTTAAATTTCTTGCTTGTTTTTTACCTTATAAATTTCAAGTCTGGTTTTGCTAGAGAAGTTCTGGAAGGTCTCAGGGATGTTTGTTGTGAGCTGCAAAACCTTAATTGAAGGACAAGGGGGTTGAATGTTTAAGTGAGTCTTCTTTTAGCCAACATTTAATTATTCAGTGAAGTTAAAGATGTGCTAACAAAAATAAAGTTCTAGAACAGTCTGATTAGAAATCTCTTCAATATCACCAACAGTCTACATGAAACCCAGATGCATAATACAGGGAATTAAACTAAGAGGAAAGCCTTTTAACACACACACACGCACTCCCTTAGTTCTACACAATTAGGCAACCAAAAAAAAAAAAAAATCCATAAACTCAATTTCCGCCCTCTTCTTTGCAAGTGACTTTTAATCCAAAAGCTTCTTTTGATTTTTGCTAAGAAAACATACCCAGGCCCGTGACCTTGAAAAGTACATTCAAATCCTCTATGTACTATTTCACAGTACTGTCCAGTTCAGTCAAATCATTGCCATCTTAAAATGCAGAAGTACATTCTTATGTGCTGACATGGGAGATCCCATAAGCCAAACTCCTCCATGTGATATAGCTTTGGAGCATTTATAAACGAATGAATGGCTTTTGCTTGACTTGATTTAGCTCCAAAATATGTTATTTTATGGAAACTATTACCCCTAAAATGTATATAACCGTTAAACATCTGATAAAATCATAAAAATCTTAAATGAACCTTTTTTAATTTAATTTTTTTCATAGGATTAGTGTATTTATCAGACAACATTGCCTAGGTTTAAACATACAGTGAAAGGAATAAGAACAACGGAGTTGTTTTCTTTTTAAACCATCATCAGTTTATATTATATGATAACTGCAATGGAAACATCTAATGAGGTTTTCTACTCTTGGCTATCGATTGAATACCCACACATCCTAATATCTGAGGACAAATCAGCATTTGACAAACCAGTGGTTCCAAAATGTGGTCTTCATATCATCAGTGATCTAATCACGTGTTTGATCACAAGCTCCAGGCTCTGCTTCTATTCCCAGCTGCAAAATATATTGTCCAAATATTGCTTTGCTATGTAAGCAATCACAGGAATGAGCCTTAACTGCAAATGGAAAGACAACAGAGTCCTGTGGCACTTTTAAAGATTAACAGATTTATTTATCGCATGAGCTTTCGTGGGAGAAAATCCCACTTCGTCAGATGCTTTGAAGATGGGAAAGTTACAGAATGGGGGGAAATTAAATGCAGGGGAGTGTATGATATAGGATCAGGTCAGGCTGTTACGTGGGATTTTCTCCCACGAAAGCTCATGCGATAAATAAATGTTAGTCTTTAAAAGTGCCACAGGACTCTGTTGTCCAGCTTAGGAAGTGTTTAAGTTCAAATACATTCTGAATGCCTGACTGAATGTTTTGGGTCTGAATGCACGAGGAGACCTTTAAACAAGACACTCATTTCAACCATTTACATTCACCACATTCTGATTCGTCGAAGGGCAAGTGCAAGGTCTGAAGCTGGTCAATCCGGCCTCAAAATATCACCATGATTGGTGATTTGAGATTTGGTGCTGCCAATTGCACCTGCCACAGCGACATTTAAGCTCAGCATCCGTGTTTATACCCAGTTCTTCTCAAAAACTCCTCCATACATCCGAAGAAAAAAAATACAGAAACTGATTTTATTTTAAATTCATTTCACAAAATATAGGCATGTGACATGCCATGCCTCTTAGTTTCACAAGTAAATGACCTCTTCGTTCAACTTATTCCTTTGTTAAGTCTTCATAATATTCTTTTTTTCTACTAATTTGTCCTAACCGGTTCTGCTTTTGGCATGCTAATAAATTTTCAAAAGTAAATCAAGACTAAAAGAGGCTCTGCAGAATCAGTCTGTAATAGGCAAAATATATTATATTCATTGTACAAAGGACAACATGAATAAACATCGAAATGACACATTAAGGAATCACTTTAAAAATTACATAAGAAAGTCAACAGATGATCTAACAAATACGTCCTCTTCTCACTCAGCTTCTGAATTGGACAACCAGCTGCATGTGGCCATATTCTATTACAGAAATAACACCTGCCTAATCCCAAAGGAATTCAGTGACTGATACATTTTAAATACACTGTAGATAAACAGTGTACATTTAGCAGTCAACACATTTCAGTTAACTTGTCAGTCGCCTGTACTGTAAGTAAAACATTCTCTGAAGTTCATAACTGTGTTTAACTCCAAGCGCAGAAGGAAATGTAGAAGGAGCATATTGAAATTACACCTTTGGTCTGGATGCGAGGGGCTGTCCATAAATTACAGAACCCATTAAGTGGTGGATACTTAACTCTGCATGAGGTGGTTTGTTTCAGTGTTACAAAATGTTACCAAAGGTTGGGTGGGTCTTGAAACTCACCAAAAATATGCGTTAGTGATTTTATGGACAGCCCCCATGGCACAAGATTACCAAGACTTTACCCTTCCTAGTTTGCAAGCTAGGGAAGAATACAAAATAACAAATACTAAGGGAGCAAACAAGTATGAACAATGAAACTGATCTGTAATAATTCATAAATATTATGTTCTATCTGTTTGTCTGACAGATATGTGGGGAGAGTGTCTTAGGTCAATGACCAGTCCATGGACCGACGCCCAACCTGGAGAGCTTCCTGACACAGTTTAGGAAGGCAGCAAGCTGGTCCTTAGCACCAATAAAATTCAGAAACACTGCTCTAGCACATCACATACACTTGGCTTGGCTTGACTTGACTTTCAAGCCCCATGATGATCTTTCCCCATCTTACCTTATCTCCTTCATTCAGTATCAAGAAGCCATCTCTCACCTCCAATTGGCCAATGAGGCCAGCTTCCATCATCCCCTGGTTACATTTTTAAACAAGAAGCTTTCAGCTTTCTCCCACACTACACCTCCATGTGAGAGGTGCTCCATCTACATTAGCCTCCCTTCAATTGCTCCGTAGAACTCTGCTTTGCTGTGATGCCTACAGAAAACTTGACAACCACTGGTGAGGCCACTGGTTTGCTGAGATGACAGACTGTCAGGCTGACCAATAATATCTCACTGTTTCCTTGTACTCTCCCATCCGTCTATATCCGTCTGTGGTGTCTCTCATACTAAGGGCTAGTCTACTCTTAAAACTCACAGCAGCACAGCTGTATCAGTATAGCTGCGCTGCTGTAAAAGCACTCATGTACCCGCATTTTAAAACCACCTAAATGAGCCAATAGCTGGTGATGTGCCCTAGTACAGTCTTACAACCTTGTCTTAGAAGCTTGAGGCCCTGCCGCTTGTCAGAAGTTACTGAGGCCATGGATCTAGCTGAGGATAGCATTCTTGGGGTTTGTGCCTCAGGAATTGATGGGCAGGCTGCTCTCTTCTTGCTTCAGACTGGTCTGGGGATGTTTTTCTCTTACTTGGGCATGGAGAGTGAGGGTCAGTAGTTGATCACGAGGATCTCTCCAGGAAGGAGTGAGGCAGGGCGAAGGGACTTCTCCCTCAGGAGCAATTTAAGTCTGATGCCCCTGTCTTTTCTTGCTCTAGATTTCAAACCAAGGCAGTGGAAGGAATTCTGTGGAACAATGAACGCACTTTGCATAGCCGTCCGTTATTACAAAGATGGCCCACTGGAGATGCACCTCCTAAACCTGAGAGAACCAGGCATAAGGGTGAGGGAAAGGTAGGGAGGGAAGTGGGAAGATGGAAACTTACACTATGCTAGAGACTGTAGGGTCATAGAGAGTAAAATAAAATAAAATAAAATTAGTATTAATTTCTCCTACTAAGAAAGAGGAAAACCAGGCTCTGTTAAGGGCTCATTCCAGATCACAGGCCGTAGAGAAGGAACGGAGCGTGGTTGGACCTCACAGCACTATATACACTTCCCATGCCCTGTGCAAGACAGAGGAGGTCTGACAGCCACGGCTATTGAAAACCTCTGACCCCAGATGCACAAAGGAACTGCCTACAGTGGAGCACCCATGGGGACATCACTTGAAGAACTAGAAAGTATCTGGTTTGCTACCAAGTAATTTTGTACAGTGATTTTGGGGGGTGGAGATGGGAATGGAGGATACATTCACACTATTGAAGTCTTTTTATAGGCAGGTACAAAGAGTACTGCTGAAAAAAAATGAAACTGGCTCCAAATTATTGCATACAAGTTGGATCCAGAAGCAAGCAGAGAAAAAGCTCAGTTATAAGAAATGAACGTTATTTAAGAAGCATTTGGTACAGGATTTACAGATGCAACATAAATCAACAGTAGCTAGAAAATTCACAGTGAAGGCTAATGTACATTGTTTCTCCCTTCAATTTGATTTCACCAAATTCTCTTCTACCAGCCCAGTTTAGCAGAGAAATCTACCATAGCAGTCATCCTAGGGAAGCGGCAGGGAAATAATTTCTCTTAATCAAGTCTACCATGTAACAAAATACCCCTAACCAGCTCCTCCACCACATCCTGCATACAATATACACTCCACACCATTAACCCACCACCAAACGCTTCTCTTTGCACTTCTTCCTTCCACTCTAACAAGAGGCCGCATTTGTGAATGTTCTATCCTATGCTCCCATGAATTCTCCACAACCGTTTAATACATTTGTATAATACAGAACATAGGACGGAGTCAAGTGGAATCTGACCAGGACCTGAGAGGACTGCAACCAGTTCTGAGAAAAAATATCTGTCACGGGAGTCCACAGAGCACACCGGACATCTAAACAGACGAATACTTGGCACCTAAGAATGTAAGCGATGGGGCATTCTAGGCAACCATAGATGTTGCCATTCTTGTTGGCGCAACACCACACGACAGCTTGGCTCCAAGAATTGGAACAGATCAGACCAGCATTACAATCACAACTCTTACATTCCTTTCCCTGTTCTGCCATCAACTCACTGGTACACCCTGGCCAACTTACGCATTTTACCAAGATGTGAAAGAGTCTAGTAGCATTCCTCTCCTAGATATTGTGACGTTTATGGTGGGAAGTCCTTTGAGATCTTTGTATGAAAGCTGCTAAAGGTAACATGCAAATTATTCTTCTCTCTCATGGAAAGTGACCTCTGACTCCTGCCTAGATTCTCTGGAAGAGACAGGTAAATCCCCCTCATCTGGGCTGCTACGACCTGCTGGAGAATCTGTCATTGTAAAATGACAAACCCGCATTCCTAAGTGGAAGACATACCCTGCCAATTAAATTCCAGGGGGGGAGCCATGTTAGTCTGGGTCAGCAAAACAAACAAGGAGTCCTGTGGCATTTTTAAAGATTAAAATGTATTTATCGCATGAGCTTTTGTGGGAGAAAATCCCACTTCGTCAGATGCTTTGAAGATGCGGAACTTACAGATTGGGAGGAAGTTAAATGCAGGGAAATGTATGACACAGGATCAGATCCAGCTGTATACAGGACTGTCACAACACTGGTTAAAGGGGCCCTCTGAAGTGAAGTATGTTTTCAGTCTATGCTGACGTGAAAGTGGTTGAAATTCTGTATGAGTATGAGAGCTTGGGGCAGCCAAATGAAGCAAAAAGCTGAGATGATCTTGGGAATCTGCCTCTTAAGATATGCAAACAGTCGTAGGGTTAGGTAATTCAGATAAGAGTTCCTACCAAGACCTGTTAGGACAGCCACCAAATCCTTGTGTCACCCAGTTTTCTCTAGCTTTTTATTTGTGGTTTTAACCACAGTGAGGATAGAGAGCAGCAAGGACCATGACATGCCAGATCAAGGCTTCTCCTAATGCCACTGGCCTCCTGGTAGCTACTAAAGAAAATTAAGGTCTTTCTGTTGGGTTTGGAGATGAATAAGGTCCCAGAATATTTCCCAGTTCAGCATCCTCTCCCATATACAGATAGATGTGCATAGGGACTACTCATACGCTTTGAATTAACCACGTGTTTAAGTGCTTGTTAATTGGGGCCTGTAGTTCCTTCCAGCACAAGGTTTCACACAAATATAATAATCCCACTCTGATCTTGGACAAGCAACACCTAAGAACCAGCCACTTGCTGGACCCATTCAGAGGGAGCAGATATGCCTTTGAAGACATGTATACTCCATACTGAAGTATCTTTTGAGAAAGGAGACCTCAGTTCTGAAGATTGCTCAGTCTCTGCCTTGCTATCTGTTACAGTGTAAAGTTAAAAACTACATCCCATCTGCTGTCGCTGAAAAACAGGCTGGTTTGAAACTATACTAAACTTATTTTTTTTCAAGAGACCCTAGATTATAGAATGCTTCATTTTTTCTTTTTAAGGGCTATCATTGGCAAATAGAAGTTGAAACCAAAAATTACAAGAAATTAATATATTTTGTTTCTAGTTTAGTCAAACCACAAGAAAAAAAATTAGCACTTCACTCTTGCATTATTAAAAGAGTTGCAAAACCGGAAATCAACAAGACACCAGGTTCTTTCAGCTCCACTTTGAGCTTTCTGAACTTCCTCCCACAAAGCACATCAGCAAGTGTGCCTTTTCCTTCTCTCACTTTTTACAGATTAACTTCCCTTATAAACCTCACCCTGATTATGCATAGCAATGGGTCTGCCTACCAATATATGAAAGGCAGCAACGGCTACTAAGTAAAGTATCTGCAGCTTCAAAATAGGATTTCTAAGCGTATAAAGTTGTCTAGCTAACGGTCTTGACGGAAGCCAGTCATACCAAAGACTTCACTGCGACTCTAGTCCAGTGGCACAATCCAGTCCCAAATGTGCTGAGTGCTCAAGTGTCAGCTAAATTTCCAGTCACATGATTTACCACTCCTTTTAATGGTCACTTTTCAGGTAAATGCAAATAGGTGTCCTCTCCCAACTGCTTCCAAGAAGCAAATATAAGGGGGACAGGATTTAATTCACTGGAGTCAGTGGTAACTTTTCTATTAGTTCCTACAGGACAGGATTTCACCCATGGAAATTTAGCTCAAAAGGAAGAACTGGATCTGACTGTGACCTGAGGCATCCAGCAAATGTTCCTTCCACCTTCTGGAAACAGGAATCATTGGAACTTGGCAGCCAAGAAACATGCCCTGTACTAAAGCGCTGTTCTTCTGTCTTCCCTCGCAGGAAGCCTACGATTTTGACTACCTATGGCCATTCGGACAGACAGAAGAACAAAGCTTTTGACGATGTCCCTATACCTATGTTCAAAAACATAACTTACTCTAGATATAAACCATGTATCTTTTAGATCAGGACACAACAAATGCCAGTTCATACCAGAACATAACTAATTATTAGCGATGTGATATTTTATTTAGTGAGGTTCTAGAAGAGTAAATCCAGCCACAGTACTTTTTTACCTTTTAACCCTAAAAGGCAAGTTAAAATATTCTCAGTTACATACAGAGCCACTGCAAATATTTCCTGTAGTTATTTACAGCACTGTTCAGAACAGCTGCAGAGCCAAACCAGTTAGTGGCACACACCCAAACAAATATCACCTTCTCCTTGCAAGAGTGTATTTAAGCATTTCTAATGCTACCTTCACTATGGTATCTGAGCACCAACCAAGTTATGGAAGATCAATGTTCTCACATCGCTAAACACCGGAAAGATCTAGTTTGTAAGTGTTAGCACAGGGAATAAATTCTAAACTTAACATAAAAAGAGGCAAGAAATTCCCTTTCAAGCTAGCCAGAAACACACTTTCACTCTAGAGGGAAATATCTAGGTTGCTCATGGTTCAAATACTTTAAATACTCAGACATATCAGCTATAACTGAATTACAGAAAAAGGCTAACTATTTCTGTTATGACCTTTCTGGCTGATTGGACTCACTCTTGATTAGCGTTATATATGTTTGCCTAAAGGTTGGTTTGAGACATTCAGTATCTGGATAATAAGGTTCAAAAGTACGTCCCCTGAAATGTACACTTTTTAACCTTGGGGTAAAATGAAAAGTATGTATGTACCATTTGATAGCTGCTGGGAAAAATCCTGGTTCTTTGCAAATCAGTAACTCCTATAAACGTCAGAAGGTTCAGGGGGCACGGATCTGGTCTACACCTCAGCACCACAGCTATGCTGACCTAGCCACTGATATGGAAGAATGCTTCCATCAGCCTACCTACTGTCACTCAGGGAGGAAGAATTCCTACTGCAACCTTTTCATTGCAGAAAAATCATGTTTAATGCAACCAGTACACTCTACAGAAGTCCTGGAATCATCCGTTCAAATGTGAATACATTTCTTTACATTCAGAATTCATTCAACAGCATTTGGTCAATGACAGGAGCAGTGCTAAACACGTTTTAGCGCTAAGCAAATCTTTCAGCAGGCAAAGTTGAGCCATCACCAATAATAGTTAGGTTTTGACAGCTCACTATATTCTCAAGTCATTACCACAAAAACCTCATTATTTTTAAATTAAGTAGCTTTTACAACACAAACTACAGCTATTTTGCACACTAAGAGGATATAGAGCATCAGCTGTTTGCCTAATGTATTTGATAAAGGGTTTGACATTTGTAATTGACATCACATCAACTTCACTATTTTCTCAGTTTCATGGGTGTTCCTTTTTAAGCTGCTAAGCAAAGATTAGTTTGCCATATGCACATTTGCCGACATTCAGATCTACCAAGTCGTTTGTGAAAGCGGGACGACCCCCAATTTGCTGCCTATCTCATAAAAAGTGCTTTATTCAGCTGTCTTTCTATGGCATACATTGTAGTAACTGAAATTAAAATTTTGCAAGATGTTTGCGTGCACACCTGACAAACACATCCACTTTTCTGTGTTATAAAGTTACTAAGATTGGTTCTCCTTCATACACTTTCTTAACTGTGTTCTCTCAGTTTAGTGAGACCATCTATATAAGCTTCTTTCACGTGATTCCTTCAGACGCTATAAGGAAGGGCTCAACAAACTCCAGGCGGACATTGTTTACGGACATTCATGAATCAAAATCTAACCCTTCCAAGCCTAATAAGTGACCAATACACATTGCTAGAACACCTTTAATTATAGATTATACTAAACCAGCCTGCATCAGGTGCATTCTCCAATACAGATGCTTTCTTGACCTTGTAACACCTAACATTGCCAAAGATCAACTGTGTCGCAAATATCACCAAACTGGGACCAGACATCACCTATTCTCATAAGGAGAACAAACCTATTCTTAGCCCTCTTGGCGCTGGAAGAGATGTAAAATCCTTCAAGTCTCAAAGCTACAGACAATATAATCATAACCCTTTTTTAATTAACTGTAGGGCTGTTGCAAAGCTAAACAAGAGTTGTGTACTGGAAATGCTCTCAAGGCAAAACGAGAGAGAGACTGCCACTGAGCAGAGCAATGGCAGGGAATGACAATTCCACCACTCTGCTATTCTGAGTTCTCAGAAAAAGCACCGCGGGCGTCAAACACGACCACCACAGTTTGAGCTTTACAAGTCAAGGCCAGTGGGGCTACAGAACTGTTCCTGCACTGGTGCAGCTCACTACTCTGCGAGCTAGATGGTGTATCACAAGCCAAGACAAAAGAAATGATTGAGGAGTTGTTATGTAGTCCTCTAACCTCGGCCGTCACAAAAAACAGCGCCAAGAGCTGCTGCTGCTATTCTAACTGGAAGGGCTTCGATTATAGGAGAGGGACTCAGCATTGCAGTTTGCCATCAATACTTCCAATCTTACAGGCATTCAATAGTAGAAGATATTTTAATAGTCTGGAGCTATCATGGGGAAACGAGATAAGAGGCTTACCTCCATTGCTTTTTTTGAGCTTGCCGGTAGAAATACTGGCTGGTAAATTGCATTTGCCTACCTAGTAATCCCATTAATTAGTGAACCAGCTATCTACAATATTTGGGTACAAAGGATGTAGTTCTATTTCGAGTAGGACATACTAAACATCTGCACCTTCTCTAGAGTGTATGTATCTGAGTAACTATTTTGAAAAGGATTCGGTGAAACCGAAACTCAATTTGGCTACACAGAACTCAGGAGAAGCCTCTTAGCAGTACCAGAGGCTCCTTTTGTGAAAAGTAGGGAGCTGGTCTTTCTGAATCCCAACTCAAGTCTCCAGCTGGTCTCTCTGCGGGAAGAGGGTGATGAAATAAAAAAAAATTCCAGTTCTAAAAGGGCCGAGAAATAAAGGAAACCAAAAGAGAACAGTACAGGCTGTCGTTCCAAGAGAAGTCACAAAGGCCTGGAATGCACAGCAGACATTTGAAAACAAAGCAAGTGCTGGGCGGCATGTGGGAGAGGGCGCCCAGGGGGAGAACGGAAAACTACTTTGTAGCAACGAAGGGGATACCTGAGTCAGTCGGGGCAAACATCCATCAGATAACCTAAGACATTAACAAAAACAACCATGTACCAAGAACAAAATATTTTATTAAAAGAAAGAAATTAGTACACAGCTCTTTTCTATACATCAAGGAAGGCAGATGCCCATTTGCATTTATTTGTGTATTTACATTTAGAACTACCTATCTGTAAACTACTTAAAGTCTTCTCAAAGTTGAAGAGGTTTTTTGGGTGTTTTTAAGCTGAATCAAGTGTTTGCTAAACGACTGGCATAAGAATGCATTCTAATACTTCTTTCTTATATTTGTGCCTTTTTTAATCCAAATGCCCTCCCGACACCTGCAGTCAGGCCTCTAAAGACTAAAAAATTACTACGGTATATACCCTCCAATATAAGTAGAAGCCCAAGGACTGGGTCTCACAGGCAAGCACCTAAAAACTCCTCCCTCCTGCAACAAGTATCGGAAGGAACACCACACTTCTCGTAAATGTTCTATCTTCTCAGTCAAGGCTTAAAGGAGGAAGCATTGAGAACAGTCCAAAACATAGCTAGGAAACCTATTTTTTGATCCATCAGTGTTCTCCACATGCTTTAATTAATTTACAAGATATTTGGCTTGAATGTAAGTTGCGTCTATTGTACTCATCTTTGCATTCTGAAAGCTTACATACGGGAAAAATACGCTGCCATATATAAACTCTTTAAGCAATAAGTCATGACAGAGTGCAAATTATGATCTCCTAATTTAGGCTTGCTCTGTCAGGCATGTGGTGAACAGTAGAATACAGAGACCACAACTAGGAATGAATGCATGTTATAATTCATGCTCTAGAGTGTCGGTGAAATTACAAGATTATAGTGTTATATTTTAAAGTGATGACACTCATTCTCAGCTAATTATCCCATGCTGCAGTCATTCCTGGGAATTTTTATTAGCCATTTACAGATTCCAGACTGAAATAAAAGAGATAGGACAACTTTACACACAACTATTGCACCTATCTGAAGTAGGAAGGATAACATTTATTCCACATCTGTTAACCAACAGATTTCTGTTGCTGCATTCTTACTAGCTCATTGATTTTTAAAGAAATAACAAGTAAACACAAACTAAATACTCCCTGATCAGACCTTGTTCACGCATGCACCCACTGAACCTTTAGACACAGAGGTTACCTGCTCGTTCTCAGAACAGGATGAAAGTACACTTTGCATTCTGATTCCTCCCATGGGTGTCTATGGAAGAGCAGAAGCAGTTCAAATTGCAAGTGGGAGACAGAAGTTTGACTTTTCAAAATCGGTTACAGAATCAGATGCACTTTGTGTTTGTCTAGAGGAAGTTCTCTTTCACAAAATGGATCACTGTTTCCACTCTCCTACCATTCCCACAGCCACGTCCTTGTAGCATCCTTACAAGTAGAGTTTTCCAGGGTTCCAATTCAATAAAGCACTTCAGCATGCCAGAAGTCCCACCACTGAAATCAAGCAGACTACTTACAAATTAAGAGACCGCTTAAAAGCTTTATTGAACTAGGTACCAGAACAGAAGCACAAATTGCTACGTACTGCTCTGTAGAACACCAGATTACTCTAGTGAGCTACACAAATATTTTGTAGCTAGCAATCACATAACGCACACAAACACAAAAACCTGCAGATGCTAAAAGACTGCAGACCTTCCATAGTTTAATACGTTTAAGTCCAGAAGGGACCATTACACATGCATTAAGTATTATGATTACGTAATCTGATTTCTGGCACAACTCAAAGCATAGATTTTTTTGTTTTTGCTGGGCCCAAGTTTCTGTTGATAAACTTTCTGTTTTAACCACCTGTTTTTAGTGCTACAGACTTCCTTGTTTTTAAGTTCCCTTTTCTAAAGCTTTGTGGCACAGTGCTTGTTTTTCACCCATTCCTCCCCACGAGGAGGGCAAACTTCTATCCTGCAGTCAACAGTACTTAGTGTCTCAACGATACTATACCTTAACCAATTTATGGGGGTTACTTTAGATGACGTCTCCTCGTGTGCTATAGATTAAGCTGTGCCAAGAAGCAATCATTTCTTCTATCTGGAAAGAGTGGCTCTCTAAATCCTGTGCTGATGTAACATTTAAGCCAGTTTATGTGCTAGAAGCTGAAGTCTCCTCATTATTACCGAAGAGTTATTCAAAACACAGAATTAACAACATTAGAGCCTTACCTAGACTGGTTGGTTTTATCAGTTCATCCAGCAAGTCGTAAAAAGGTAATTTCTGAAGCTTTATGTCTGGATGGACAGGGTGGAGAGCGGATGTAAGGTGGGGAAGTTCCAGTTCATGTTTAGGTCCCAGAAGAGAAACAGGAAGCAATGGCGACGTTGCAGGGTGGCCATCATAAGTGAGCTGTGGAATGGTAGATGGAGACAAAGTTGCTGTCATGGAAGTTGAGTGCACGCTGGGGAGAGACAAGTCTGCAGGTGTCATGATTTTCTGAGGGAACCTCCGCCTATAGAGTTCTTTAATTTTCATTTGGACAGCAGGGCTGCAGCCGGCTTTTAACAAATGCAGTGCTTTTGTGAGAAGTTCGTGTTTGCGTCCGTGCTTGTTCCTCCCTGCGTATCCCAGAAGTACTTGCAGTTCAGAAACTCTAAGGCTCATAACCATTTGCTTGAAGACAAACAAAATTCATAATTATTAGTATGACTTAGCACATCTGCAATGTTAATACTTTCCTGTTACTCTTTTTAACCCAATAGTTCATTTAAAATCTGACAGCATTTCTATCCCATCCTGGACTGACTAAAACACAACTTCAAATATGATCTCGTTTATTGAGTACTAGCATCAATATAGATGTGGGTTTTTTACTCAGAAGGTACTGAACTTTCATTTGCTACGGATGATCCAAGACCATCATGGCAGGAGTGACATTTTTAAGAGAAAGAGAACCAGCTTTAAGAAAGACCGGGGAAGGGAGAAGAGTGGGAGGAGAGCAGGAAGAAAGATTTGTAAGATGAGTTATGAGTACATTATTCATAAGTTTCATATTTTTTCTTCCAATTGCATAGTTCAATAAATACAGTTATAGTCTAATAATTTTGATTTCACTAACATGACCAGAACGCTCATGAGTACTTGGAGTGCAGGCCATGAGCTTTAAAACACCATTTTGAATTTGCTTTTGCTACATGGAAATTTCGAGCAGTGTTTACAACAAAAAACAGCTGACAAATTACAGAAATCCATTCATAAAAAAAGAATGAGAGAAACCATCTCTAAAATTCAGTCTGCTGACTGACAAGTACCGTTTATCAAAATGGACTATACTGATAAAAAAAAACTTCAGCATAAAGTTTGCAGTATATTCCATACAGGTATTTCTTTGGAAGGATATTTTGTTACCCATAATCTTACTTGATTCCTACTCTTAGGGCTTTACACTCCTGCCAATCAGCACAGAACTTGGACATAGTCAAAATATGTTAAAGTTAGAAGAAGAAATTACCAGCGGAGTCTTTTAACTATCAGTTTCTTGTCTTCACTGTTGTTTTTCACCTCTCTTTCCCCATTTTTACTAACCAATTTTCAACCCTCTATGCCAGTTTTACCTCTCCTCTCCCCCACATCCCTGTTAAAAAGACAGAACTAAAGCGAAGGCAATAAAAGAGGCAGCTTCCTTGGCCATCAGAGCTATCAGCTATCAGGGACTAGTATGCATCAAGCTTGAAAAATATGACATTTTATCAACCTCACTTTGAATGCTACGTTTTTGTAATTCATTCTGTTTAAGTGGTTTACCTAAAGTAGCTCCTCCTAACAGGAATGTTAATGTTAGAAACAACATACAAGTATATGGTGGTATAGTCTATGCCGTCTGAGTGATCCCTGAAGGACACTTCATTTTCTCTTAGCCACTTATATCAAAAGCATTACCTGGTGCTAGGGGTGGGAGTTTTTATATGCAAAAGAAAACTTCTAGAGAGGTGGATAAAAAGACAGCCACAAGAGCCAAAGCATTTGACAATGTTTAAGTTTGGTGATACTGGCATTTTAAAAAGATGCAACAGAACTGAAAAGGAGTGGCAAAAAGGAGAAGAGGAACTAATGGATGCATTGGGGGGGGGGGGGAGAAATGGCTACTGGTTTCAAAAATACTTAGCAGAGGTTTTATTTACGAGTTTTATTTGGCACTGATTATCACTGTTAGCTAAATTACTATAAATTTTTCCAACCTAAAGTTAGCAATTCACTTCAATTTTCCTTTTCACATATCCCAAATGTTATAAGTAAGCCTCTCCTTTCCATTGGTGGTTGCATCCTCTGGTCCCTTTTCTCCTACACAGTCTCCTTCTGTTTCCCAAGATGGCTTGCTAAACGAAATCAATGACTAGCCTAGACTGCTTCATGGGAAATTAAAAGCCCACAGTCAGGCACCCAAAATGACCACCTGGCTTTCCTTGTATGGAGTGTTCTAAAACCCTACCTTTATTTTTTCAATATTTCTGATGTCACTTTACAATGACAAATTCCAACATAACATTCACAGGGTTTCAGTAATTAGCATAAGGCTGGGCCTAAAATAACTGCTACATTTTGCAAACAGCTAGCATCAGGCTTCTGTGATTCCACAGCCATGGAAACGGCTATGAAGTCCACTCCTTCCCACCATTTGCTGACTTAATATAATGCAAAATCTGAGCTTCCATTTAGAAACGGTCACTTGTGGTTATAAAGATAACTTGAGATGTGAAATCAGTATAAAGTGATGCTTTCACCTCTTTCCTGAGTCTTCAAACCACCTCAAACGATAGTTCTGATATGTATACTGCCTCATTCACTTACTGAGCTGATAAGTCTGAAACCTAAGAAGTGACAATATTACAGAAGACTCTCACTACTTGCTGTTTTAGCAGAAATGTCTGAACTGCATGCTTACCTTACAAACCCTACCAATCTTCCCCATTTCTCTAGATGTCAAGAGTCTAAAATGTTCCCTACCCCGCTGCTAAAACCTCCAGCTTCATGCATGAAATCTACAACAGTATGGGTAGGAGTTATCAATATAGAACAGGGGTAGACAAAACTGGCTCACAGCTAGGCACTCGCAATTTTACTTTTGGTCACCAGAGGGCACTTCTCCATTATATTTCTGCAGTGGAGCTAGGCAACAGGCTGCTAAAACTGGTCGCCATGGTGACCAGAAATGTATTATTTGTCCAGGCCTGATGTGAAAGTCTGTGGTATATTAAAAACTAAGGGAACATTTAAAAATATATATATTAGATTCTGTGCTGTTTATGTAATTCATCCTCTCATTTAAATACCTTCATTTTTAAATTCCAGTTGTCACCGAATTTCTACTCTGTTAACATGAGAACACTCATACCAGGCCATACCAACAGTCCACTTAAGCCAGCATTCGTCTTCCGACAGTGGCCAGAACCAGACGCCTCAGAAATAGTGAACAGAACAGGGCAATTATCAAGTGATCCATCTCCTGTTGTCCAGTCCAAGCTTCTGGAAATCAGAAGTTTAGGGCTCCCAGACAATGAGGTTACAATAGACAAATAGGATCCAGCACCATATTGCAAAAATTAGGACCAACTCAGTGCAGAGTACACATGATTTGGGTACTGTTGAGAGATCCATTAGCATCTTTTACATGCACAGCTACTCCATATTCCTCTTCTTGCTAAAGTGCATTTCTTTCTGTCAATTTACTTAAGTAGAGCAGATGAGATATTTCATAAAAAGAGGGGGTGTGTTAGAGCATTCCATCACTCAAAATATAGTGTTGACAACTGAGAGGGAAAGTGACATTTAAGTACATCTGAGACACTGAAATACAACATTTTAATCTTCCTTGTGCTTAAAAAGGCCCATTTGTTAGTCACTGTAACAAATGAGGCATTACTAGCCATAGGGTTTAAACAATGGCTATAACCGTTTCCCCAGTGGCCAGAATCCTTCATAGGTCTACAGTTTTCTTGTTTTGATAAGAATCTACAGATTCAGTTCGTGGACACATCGGGGAAACCTGGACTGCACAAGGAAGTTTTCCAACTAGAGAAACACTCCATGAAACACTCTTCAAAGCGTCTGACGAAGTGGGATTTTCTCCCACGAAAGCTCATGCGATTAATAAATCTGTTAGTCTTTAAAAGTGCCACAAGACTCTGTTGTCTTTCTACAATAGACTAACACGGCTACCCCTTTGGAATTTGACTCCATGAATAGTTTCCCTTTAAAAGTTAAAGGCAGGAAATTTGTCATAAGTACATATATGATAAAAGAATGATCCACAGCTTAAGATTCATAAATCAAAATAAATAACATTCCTCATTGGCTTCCCCAATTGTACTTGAACCTTATTCTTAAAGTGCAGTAACTGAATTACACTTGCAACATTCAGTTAAAAATGACAGTGGTACATTTGTTTAAGGAGACACCATAAACTTGGTTCATAAATCACCTTGACAAGTTTTAGGTAGTTCCATGCTGATTTCTGTGGTTTTACTGTGTGTCTCCACCCCCACCTCTTTGTGTGTGGTGCTTTGTTGTTTTTGAGGGGTTTTTTGTTTTGTTTTGTTTAAAACAGTGCTTCTTCCCCGTTGTAGCATAAAAGAACTACAGGAAAAATTCAGAACCCGACGAAGGCCATCTCCCACTAGCACAGCTGTCAGTTGGGGGTGCAAAGAGGTTTAGTCCCTGAGTTTAGCACAGCTGTGCTAGCGGAATCTCCTAGTACAGATGGAGTTATACCCCCAAAACTGCGCTTTTACTGGTACAGCTTGTTTTGCTTGGGAGATGAGGGGCAGTAAAAGCTGCATCCCCAGTAGGCGCTCTTTCTCGGTGCAGGAGAACACCAATATTCCTCTACCAGTAACGCATTCCTAGTGTACCATGACCAAGTGAAGTGAGGAACCAAGTGCTCTCAAGCATCCAAAATAAACAATCTGAAAAAAGAATTAATTCTCTCTCATTGTTTCAGGCTAAATGTTCTGTTGGTACCACTACACGGGCGTCACTCCTGCAGCAGAGACATTGTAGTACAGTGTTGTGTCAAAGCAAAACATAAGCAACTAAGTCAAACGCACAGAGGGGTAGGACAGCTGAAGAACTGTTCAAAGGGATCCTGGGATAAGACAAACACTGTAGGGAAAGTATCTATTTATTTGGACTCGTCAGTCATGCCCTTGTAATATTAAAGGCTAGATCGAACGTGTAAATATAAATCTGACATTTCTTGTTTGGCTACGTAACACAAATATATGCTCTTGTGTAATAACTTGGAGAATGAGTCATGATGAGAACTCTCTCGTGTATAAAAGTCTCGCCCTCATCTTCTGGTACTGCATCTCATGGTTCATTTTTCACTTTAAGACACAGATGCACTGATGGTCTTGGGTGAGTCATTTAATTTCTGCATCTTAATGGCCTCCTCTGTGAGTGATGTGCAGGCTAAAACACTTTGAAAAAAGCACTCTACAAGTACTATTCACAATCGCCCTCTTGGCTTTATGACTCTCATGGCTGCATACATCTACATCCCTCCTAACAGGAAGGGATGTTCTCCCATTTGTGCTTCCTCCAGCTCTCAGCCCTCCTTTCAAGAGAAGTAACTACTTTTTCATTAAGACAAAGATTCAGCAAACAATGGTAGTAAAGACCATACAAGTACCGAAGGAGCCAGGGAGTGAGATTTTTGCATAAGGCTTTCACATTAGCCAACACTTTCTCATTTAACTATGTGCATTTAAAAAAAAAAAAAAAACTTTCCACAAAACAACACTGCTAAACGCTGTTTAGGATATACTCCAATATTAGCCACATAGGCTGTTGGTATGATTCCCATCTACTGACCACCAAGTTAAATCTCAAGAATGACCCAACTGGGAGAATGTTTTAAAGTATAACTCCTTTTTTGTTTTGTGCCTCCCATTTTGGATTAGAGTATCTATTTTGTACCAGAGACTTGACACTGAGCCAACAAACTATGTCTGAGAAACTATCAACATCAAACGTCCCTACTGGAACAGGTTCTCTGGGAGGAAGGCCATTGACTTTGAATGTCTCTAAACTGAAAACGGGAGGGGGCGAGGTGGGCTGGAGCCTGGCCCTTCCCATAGCTTGCAGCACCAGGGCTATGCACAATATCAGGGTCCGGAGTTCGCATACCACCGTGCTGCAGATTTACACCCAAGCTTACTGCACGCTAACGGTTCATCTAGACAAGCACTGAGACCCCCAGAACTGGGAACGACAGCACTCAGTCACAACCCAGCAGAAAGAGAAACAGAGAAGCCTCAGCAATTGGATCCCATCATGAGATTAGCGTCCGTCCATAGAGAATGACAGGGCCAGGTTCTGACACCAAGCATTCAGTTAGTAAAACACTTCTAGTATTGAAAAATATTTTCTTCAAAGCAGCAGACACACACCTGACTGATGTCGTTAATATATTAATAGTTCCAACAATTTGCTGGGTGCTTTACAGGAAGGGTTCTTTCCTAAAAGCAGTTACAACCTGAAAGACACGAGTGAGAATACTATTTCTACATTCCATAGTTGGTCAAGTGGCATATTTAAAGAAGTCAGAAAGGACAAATCAGTCCAGGATGATGACTGGAAAGTGGTCATCCTCCTCTGGAATGTTACATATTTTCAAGTGTCTGCCAATGCAGTATTTGGAAGGACACCAGACCACACCTTTTGCCTAATGCCGCACAAAGTCCTTTATGACACTCCACCCATTATTCTAAAAGGTCCTACTCAGTACTCACTAAACCAATTATTTCATTCATCTTATAAAGGAAGTTTTTAAACTGTCTCACAAGAGTGTGAATTTTTCACTCCTGAGCAATGTAACAAGGGTATTCCAAGTTTTAGGTGCAGACCAGGCCTGAATAGATAAGGAGAATTGGTGCAAGTTATTGTTTAGATAACCCTTAAGGTTTCTGACACATTTAGTGTTAGCAGAGCTCTACAACTGTTTCCCTGGCAAATATGAACAGATTTTTAATTCTTCGGTGAATCAAGCTATAAACTCCAACTTTTGGAGGTTTACAGCATGGTTCTAAAATAAGGTTCTAAATGAGGTCTTCAAAAGTTCATCCTCATTCACAATGAAAACCATACTAAAGGATTAAATCATAGCATGGAAAGGGTCTCCGTTAATCTCACGATAGCAACAGCATCCAGCAGTATTAGCATGTTGCGTCATAGCTCTTTGACACTAGGAAGAGTGGCCCTGAGCCTTCTGGTAAAATCTAACAATTGCTAGTGATGAGGCTTTAAATCAGGTGTGGCTAAGATCGGTTCATCCCTTCAGGATTTTACAAAGTAAACCGCTGGAATCCCAGGATCACAGCAAGATTTATGAAAATATCCCTGCAAGGATGTCAGGAAGAATAAAATGTTCCTTCGCTGTTAGGAAGTCACATTCCCTAGTCTTAAATCCCATTTTGCAATAAGACTTGCACAAGCACGCTGTTACGGCAGGACTATAAAAATTGTAATAAGCCAATTGAAAATTTGCAAGAGAGAAAGACCAAAATAAATTCATGGAAGCTCAAGTCCCTCCATGGCAGGTTGTAACTTCCTGCATCTGTCTAAGGCGTACAGAAAGGCTGAAGTTACAGTAATTCAAGAGGGAAGGAGGCCAGGGCAAACAAAGTACACTAATAAATACAACACACTAACTTTTATGGAGAATATTGCTATTCAGAATGAAAATCTCTGCTCCTTTCTGGCATTACCAAAGCAATGTTTTCCCAGGGTGGTGGTTTTAAAAAAAGTACAAACTAATAGTTAGGGGCCAGCTAAGTGTCCCTGTATTATACATATAAGGATACAGCACCCTTTACCTGAGGAAAGCCTTACTGTAAGTATATATGCCCCAAGTAAAATAGTCCATAATTGTTCACTGGTCCAATTTGCAATTAAAAAGATGCATATAACCCTATTTTATTGTTAAAAAAATTCACTACCCAACCAATTTCAACATGCTGCAACTGGGAGGAAAGAATTAAAGCAGGATTGATTCAATGTGTAACGTTCCCACTCTAAGCACCTCACACATAAGAACCTAGTTCATGGTTCTGATTGACTAATATTAAGCTTCTGGCTCCAACGCAGAAGTATGATATACAGCTTCGAAAGTCCGATGTCATTCGCCATATAATGTTCCCATACACCACCTGTCAGTCTTCCAGCTAATAATACAGCTGAAAACCTTTTAACACATCAATTCAAAATCCAGTTTTAGCACTTCAGAGTTTTTAAAAATTCTGTTTGGACATCCAAGAATAGAAAAAATAGCTTTCTGGCACAGTGGCTTACTGATTTACTATAGATTAAATTCCATCATTTTGATTTAATGTCTCACAAACGAGCCGTATTTGATGTTTAGAATCTGTGGTCTCGTTCATAACAGATCCAGCAGCTAAAGAAAATTCTAAGATGCCACGGGAGTACATCAGTGTTGACAGATTACTGCAGGGAGGATAATAATAGAATAGCATCAAACCTTTTTTGTAGTTTGGCCAAAAAATTAAAAACCACCACCAAAAAAACCAACCTCTGCTGCTGTTTTCTGGGGAGGGGTGGAACTCCACACAGGAACTCCAGAAGGGGGCCACAAAGGGCCCGCTATACCCCATCACAACACTTTAAAAGGGTTTAGTTTTCAGAAAGCACCAAGCATCCAAATTTTGAAAACCAGGCCTCTTTACAGTGTTTCAAGTTGGTCACCCAAAAGACACAAGTCACATTTGATTCTTGGCCTCAAGTCCACTCTAAGGTGGGAAACACTGACCTGCATCTAAATGATCTTCATATGGAGCCACATAAGTACCCAAAGGGGTAAAATATGTGGAAATGACTGTTTTTATTTCCACCGAAACTGCTCTCTAAGTAAAAGGTGCTCTCACACCCTATCCAAAATCTCTTCTCGCTGACAGATGTGCTCCATTATGGTCAGGTGTTTGAAGCCAGAATATTTTTAAAAGTTTCCTTTGAAGAAGATAGAAAACTTCGGCGAAAACTATTTCTAAGATGTTATGATCCTTGAATCAACCCACACAGAAGTGAGTTGAGTGGTTTCTAATCATACTTAACAGAAGCCCTTTGATATTGAAACTGAACCTCTGAGCAATAGCAGTTTACTCCAAATGTATGCACAGCAGGACCTAAAACTTGCCATTAATACTTGCCATATTTCTGTATCCAATTCTTTTGATGCCATCACAGAATATACCATAAATAGGAAGTAGCAAGTTCCATCTGCTCTCAATTGACATCTGTGGAACTCCACAAACTAGTGCCAATAGCATACAAGTAATACGTATTGTGACCCCAAACAGGCACATCTATGTGTTGCATTGGATACAGAGTAAAAATAAATAAGACCACTAAGCTTGGTTGGCATAATCAGTGTTCACACGTAGCAGTACAAGACTCAGCCTAAAGCAGTGGTTGATCGCCTGCGGCCAGTGGGGGCTTTCAAAGTGGCCCGAGGCTCCCCTCCTGTGGGCTGCAGAAAGAAGCCACTGCCTAAGGACCCAGGCGGAGCGCATTTCACAGGGCTAAAAGACAGGTGCAGGCTCCTTGCTAGAGACAAAGGGATGGGAGATCAGCACTCCCCTTCACCTGGCTGTATCTGGGAGCATGGCAAAGTGCTCCACCTAGGTCCACAGGTGCTGGGATCCCCACTGGAGCCAGAGGGATGGGACCGCTGATCTTCAATCCCCCTGGCTGCAGAAGGGACCCACCGCCTAGGGACCCAAGTGGAGCACACAGGGCTACAGGACACATACGGTTTCCCTGCTGCAGCCAAGGAGACAGGAGATCAGTGAGGGGGCCGCCTCCTCACTGAACATCTCATTTGGTTGCAGGAGGAGGGGCCCTGCTAGCACAGACTTGTGGCCCTTCAGGGTTGTAAAATTATATCTGTGGCCCTCAACTCCAGAAGGCTGGGAACCATTGGCCCAGTTTTCCAAGTTCACAGAACAGAGAATTTTGAAGAAACTAGCAGCACATAGGCTCACATAGGCCCATGAGACCATATCTAATCCTATATCGATAACCTGACTTAGAGATCTTTAGGGACACCTACCACCTCTTGGAGACAAAACTACAGAAAACCCTGGCAAGAAAAGCCCACTCTGAGAACAAATATCAACATTCACTTGACAGCACGAAAGATACAAGATGATGTGATAAAATACATTCTCTTTCCAGTGAATAACTATTTGCCACGACTAGCTGCTAAAAGATCAGGACTCTGGAAGCCACCTCCCACCATCTTCAGAGGTGTTCCATGATTTTCAGAGAGAACAATGGCATCTGCTCTGCCATAAGACCCTAAAAGCGCCACTTTGGCCATATTTCAGCTGTACCTCAGTTAATACAAGTTACATTCTATTTCCAACTCAGTATTTAAACGTAATGTCAATGCTGGATACTGAACTGTATTCTGGAGCCGGTGTACATACCTCCACAAAGTAACTGAGCAAAGCCACCGTGCCTACACCTTGGGGGACGACAGGTCTGAGCCAACAGATGGGCCATTTCCTTTGTGGCGCTCGTCCCAAGAAGAAAATAAGTGACAAGATTATTTTCTGGCTTTGTAGCATCTTCCTCTGAAACGCGAATTCCCTCCTCCTCCTAATTACCCCAACAGGCATACAAAAGGAGATATTACCAATTCTCCAAGGCTTGTCTACACATAGTTAACCCTGATGAACTATTCCAGAAGAAGAGTGCCCACACCTGATGTTAATTGGGATAGGTACACAAACCCCGTGCATTACAGCAGCACTAGGTACCAAGGCATACAACATAAACTGATCTTACAAGACCTTGCATCCACTTCTCAGAGGTAGGAGGCAGTCTGACAAAGTGTTCCCAGCAATGGCAAGGCCGACTTGGGACGGGTCTACACTAGAAGTGCTGACACAGCCCAGCTGCACCACTGGAGCGCACGCGGCTGACGGGAGAGCACTCTCCGGTTGCCATAATTGTTCCCCATCTGCCAGAAGCAGAGGGAGACGCTCGCGTGCTGACATAGCGCCAGTGTGGACAGCACTTGGGCCACCGTAACCTGTGTCGCTCAGGAGGGGTGTCTTTTTCACATCTCTGAGTGATGCAGCGTAGGTTGACTTAAGCAGTAGTGTGGCCCTGCCCAGTCTGCCCACAAGGCTTCTTCTGTGGAGATCAGGGCCTATTACGTTAGTTTGTATTGTGCTTATGGAGAGATGAGAGCACAAACTGTCTTCTTCCATTTGCTTGTGAAGCAGCAAAAAACTAGTGGAGCAAATTAAGCTTTTGGGGAGGAGGGGAAGCATTGCCCATGTATATAGAGCTTAGTATGAGACACGGAAGCATTTTACTTTAACATTATAGCCCTTACATCCATTCCTGCTTATACCAGTCTCAGTGTTTCTACTGCACAAACGTGGCACACTCCAGCAGGAACAACACTGCCTTCAAATTCCAGTACTCACTCATGGACATCCTCACCCGAAGCTGAAAAATCATCACTGCTAAATAAGTCTGACTACTTTTGGCACAAGGAACCCCTAAGATGACTATAATTGGTCACCTGACAGCACTGTGTACTTAGTTTCTGTTTCATCTGTACAGTTAATTTCCCTTGCGTCTTCCACGCAACAAGGGGGAGAGAAAAAAAACATATAAAAACTGGCAAGAGGATTCAGCGGCAGACCAGGTCTACACCAATAACAACTTTTAACTTCTTTATTAAAACAGACTACGCTCTTGGCTGCCAGTCTTCCTTTAAATCAAAGGTTAAACAGATGTACAGACATTTCAAAAGACAAATGAAAGACCTATTGGAAACCTTAAATATGAAAATAGCTAATATGTTTTATTCATCAGTAAGATCTTTTCTTGCAAAGCAGAAAATTACAGAAATAAAAACAGTGCTTTCTAGACATTTTAGATGAAAAGAAGCCAGTTCCATCGTCTATAGATGCAATACACAAAACCAGTCACACTAGCAAAGATGCAGCTGTTTAAATGAGATATTGGGGGAGGGGAGGAACCAAGTGAACACTAATCCCGACCTCCAGGAAGCAAAACAAACACGCTACCTCTAATTAAGCCATTTAATCAGCTAATCCCTTTCAAACATGTAACTTTTTTTTAAAATACCCATTTTTATAAAAGGAACAAATTTTCCTAATGTATCTTTTTTAAAAAAGATCATACATGAAGTGAACTAATTTGGGTAAAACATACAGCACGATGAAAGTATTTCTGACGTTCACTTCCTTGGGATGACCAAAATCACATCTGTGGTTCCGCTATTGAGGCACAGGTAGGGAACAAGATCGAGGTCTTAGACAAAGAGCTGGGGGCAAGGGAGGACATGGATTTGGGACTGGATGGGCAAGAAGACTGGAACAGCGAGTGGGAAGAGAGGACTAGGATTAGTTAGGCAAAGAAGAGCAGGGACCGGGACAGGTTGAAGATTACAGATCAGAGGAGTCATGCTGGGGTGAGAAGGAAAATGCCAAAGAATCTGTTCCCACTAGAGCATAGTCCCCTATAGCAGTGGTTTTCAAACCATGGGTCAGGACTCAGTTCTGGGTCACAGCCCCCCAGTAATGAGTCGTGGCACCCCCTACTGCTGCTGCCACAACATGGAATGCAGTGCTCAAAGATGCAATTGTCGGGTCATGGGCATATATGATTTTTTCAACTGGATCCCGAGAGAAAAAAGTTTGAAAGCCACTGCCCTAGAGAGTCAGGAACAGAATTCAAGAATTCTGAGTCTCGCCACTACTCTGCTGTTATAGCAAATAACTGGGAAACCCACTGGCAAGGTTTCCCAAAACCCTCTACCATGGACCTCATAGCAGAAATGTGTTCTCCTAGTTTGTCTTTAGTTCACATAGCAGAGGTGGATCTAAACTAAGATGATGAATCAACAGTGTCAATATGACACCACACAATGGAACCTCTGTTTTTTCAGTTCGCTTTTTAAAAACCCAGGAAATTACACACCCAAAAACAAAACAAAAAAAACCCCTCCATTAAAAAAAATATTGCCATTGTAAAACCAAGCACACTAAAGTTAAGAAATACCAGAATTAAGGTTCCCCCTCAAATCAAACCTTCAAATCGAAGGCGAATCAAGACCACGAAGTGAAAGTTTGCAGACAACTCCAGGGCTTTCAGCACTGCTCACAGCTTTCCCATGTACTGAAATTAAATGACACTGGTCACTTCCGTGATTGCTTTTCAACTATTTAAGGCAGCAGTAATACTGTCAGGAACCATGTCAATTTCATTCTGTTTATGCTTGAAAAAACCATGTGCAGACATAGACTCACATATTAGACCTATACCAGCCCTCAACAAATTGTTTCTGGTCACCATGGCGACCAGTTTTAATACCCTGTTGCCAAGCTCCACTGCAGAAATGTAATGGAGGAGCAGCCTTGGGTGACCAAAAGTAAAACTGCTTGCACCTAGCTATGAGGGTGGGTTACTGTTGCTGGGCAGATTAGCTACCCACAACCGGAAAGTTCTGGAAGCAGGGAGTGGTAGCATTTTGAGCATCTCCACAGTGTACCCTGCTGGTGTGATGTGCTATGGTCAGTCAGATCACATGAGAGCAGCAGTCTGTACAGACAGCAGGCAGGAGCTGTCTTGAGAAGAGCCCATGTGCTCAGTTTTCAGGAGAGAAGCTGAGCCAGGAGTGAACAGGATGTTTTCTCCCTCTAATGGAATCATCTGCAACAGACCTTGCAGACATGCATATGGGACTGAGGGCTGGTTAACCAGTGAGCTGATCAGATGGCGCTGGTTGCAAAGGAGAAGGAAAAGCCTGCATGGAATGCTACAGAGGATTCCTGCAAGGAGAGAAGAAGAGGACAGCTATTTCTTGCCACTCAAGCCTCTACACTGGAACAGAGACTGTAGCTGAGAGTTGGGTGAACTCCACCTGGACTTTGGGACTCTTGGGTATCTGTCATGCAAGGGTTTGTGTAGGGATTGTTCTTGGTTAATTGTATTTTGTTTTCTTAGGATAAGGTTTATTTAGTTAGTAGTTAATAAAGTTCATTGTCATGTTTATTGTAGTAGTATTTTAATGTGGGAGTGTAGCTCTGAGCAAGCTTCGCTGTGAGTCCCATACAGACTGGATCCTGGGTCTCCAGCTGCTTTCTCCATAGGGATTGGGATTGATTTCTGAGAGACACTGGAGAAGGGCAATTAAATGAATTTTAGCCCACCCGAAGGTTACATTTATACAACATCTGTGTCAGCAAAACTCGCTCTGGGGTACGAACATTGCACCTGCCTGAGCCACATAAGCTACCCATAAGCATTTGTGTGAACAACTTGTGCCATGCACAAAGGTGGGGTTTTTTATGTTGAGAGGAGAGTTCTCCCCATCGGTATAGAGTGTCTTCACTAGACACACTGCTTTACATATAGAGATACCCTTCGTTTCTCTCCTCTTTCCTCCCCGGCAAAAGACCATTCTCAATTCAAAGCCGATAAGGGGAAAGGGGCTTAGAAAGCCTGTCCTTTCCAGTATCCAAAGGTAGGGGGAGGTAGGAAAGGAGGCTACAAACTTATCAGTCACCACTCAGCCACTGAATGGTCTTGCTAGAAGATGTATTCCCTAACCAAAGTCCATCCATGGCAGCCTGGTGAAATTCTCAGCTGTGGGTGATGGGTTTCCAACCAGAGAGCATTTGTTTTTACCCCCTAGGCCTTGCTGATGCCTTTGACATCTTATGTATCAACCTATCTGAGTAGCAAGTACCAAAGGACTTGAAAAATATATCAGACACTTGTGCCATGGCTTGGCACTGTCTCTTGTCTCATTCAGTGACTGCCCTTGATGGGGGGAAGGACTGAATAATCCTTTCTTCCTTAGGCCTTGTCCATAGTGGGAAAATGCAGGGTGCTAAACCATCATTAGAAAAATATTAACTAATGTAACAGCTTTCAATACAGTTTGGCCCTTTGAGTGGACAGACAGTTGTGTTGTACTTAAAAAAAAGAAAGAAAACAAGGTAGTTGATCATGGTTAATCCCAAAGCAAAATCACATTTAATGCTGTGTGTGTTAGCATGTTCAGGCATTCCCCGCTGGCACTATAGACACCACCTTAAGAGATGGTTGCATGAAGTCAGGGTTGAAGCACATAGAAGCTGATCGGCAGGAAGAGGGAGGACTTCACTTCTCAGCACCATTGATCGGGCACTTCCTCATCCCCCCTTTCAAAAACACTACATTTATTTCAAATAAAAAAGAAAAGATTGCATTAATGTAACTCCTTTTGCACCCAATGGACATAAACTCTGCATTCTAGCTAAAAATGTGTATGTCACATTTCAGATACCTAGAACTGGAAACATACAAAGTTAAAAATCACTAAAAACAGACTACAGAATAGAACTTGCATTTAGCTCTGCTTGAGCCACATTAATAACTGCTACTTAAATAGCCATCTAAGAAGGTCAGAGTTCAACATCACAGCTACTTGGTCCAATTTTCCAAAGAAAAGAAAGTGCAAAAGCTACAATACAAAAACGTGAAGGGCACAAAGCAAGGCACTCGGGAAATAAGAAAGTTATGATTGCTTGTGCAACTTTAACTCACCTCCTCATGAGTAGCATTTAAGCGCCTTTTCCTACAACTATCTCGTGCTATTTTTAACATCCCAGATCCCTGCCTCATTGGGAGCACAAGATGGACGGTGCTCAGTGAATGAAACAGCTGTTCAGTATTTTTCATATTTATTGTTCAGCACATGGCCCTGCTTCACTTATTGCACACATCCAAATCCTGCACTGAATAAGGATTCCTCACGTAATAAATCTTTACACAGTGATCATCAACGTATTAGCTGAGTGACTTTCAGACAATGAATTTATCCTCACAACATCCCTATTACACATATACAGAACTGAGGCACAAGGAAATTAAGTAACTAGCACAAGAACACACAGGGAGACTGGCAGGGCGAGAAACAGAACTCAGACCTACTGGATTTCAGTATTTTGCATAACCCTGTTCCTTTTCTTACAGAAAGCTCCTGCCAGTCACTAAACAACATACAGCTTCCACCATGATGGCCTGCACCTAAAACAATTTGTAACACGACACTATTCAGGTGAAAAATGAAAGTGACAGTCCTGAAGGAGATAAAAGGCATATCGTCACAAACAAGATAATTTTGTAATTCATAGGCACAAGGACACAAAAGGTAGAACAAGCAACCTGTCTGCTTGATCATTTCCTGCTTGAGTCCTTCAGTCTGTGACTTTGCATTTTTATATTTCTGTATGAAACAGACACAAACTTCTTACATCCAATTAGGTCATTTTGAGTCCTGTTTCCTTCCCCAGACACCCTCGTTAACTCGTATGATACAGCATTGCCTATCAGCTTTCCTAAGCTACGCATGCATGTGCAAAAACAATAAAAAGTTAGAATGCCCCCTAAGAGGTTACAAAAACCAGTGTGCATACATAAAGTACATATTCTTCTAGTTTTGATAAATCACAACTAGTTTTAACCAAAGCACCAGAAGTCCCTACATCAGATATGACTAACTCTGCCAAATTTCAAGTTTCTACCATCTATTAGAAATGTGCTTGAGCGGTCTATAATTTTTTTAAAGAGTATTTTTTTCTTTCACTCATTTCTCAGAAACTGCTGAACACCCTAATTCTAGTAATCAGAAAAATTTCACTCCAAATAGAGAAAAGTCTATTAAATTTCTTCCAAAAAAATTATTAAAAAGACTGAAGTTACAAGCAACTGAACACAATCTTAGAATAAAACCAGGGGTGCAAACTCAACTACAGGGGTCCCTATCTAAAATGCCTGCAATACAAATTGAAATCACATAGTATCTTTTGAAGGTTTTGTGAACCATCAGCAAGATGCTTCAGTAGATTCATTGAAGAGATGCTGCCAGGTGTCCACCAAGGATCCTAGGTTTCACAAAAATGTAGGGTAAAGAGTGTTTTGTTTTTATTCCAATGAAAAGTTCTAGAATTACACTTTCCTCTGCAGTATTTGCAAAAACAAGGCAGTATTACAGAGTGCTAGCAACTCCATAGTTTGAGGGTGAGCAGAGATTCAGGTTCATTTGATTTTTCAGAAAGTGATCAAGAATCTACTTGCATATTCAAGTTGTCCTGAAAACTGCTATTCCTCATCAGAGGCTGGAATAAAACTGCTGGTACAAATGTGAGATCATTTCATCATGGGGGTCCTGAGATCTAATGCATAGGAAGGACCTGCCAGTAAAATTTTCCCATCCATATAGCATTGTTTGCCAATTTTTCTATTTTAGACTATGGCACTAATCTGCACAAAATTGAGATTACCCAAATGGGTTTGTTCTCTATGAATTATACTGACAGAATGGGATGTGTGTGAAAAAGTGAGATAGATCTCCATGAGACTGGGAACTCAATTTTGTTTGGTGATTTTCATTTTTGTACAATCTCCCTTTTTGTGTGTTAACTGCCATTTTGTGTTGTGTTGAAAAAGACAAGGTCAATCTGGCAAGGTCAGTCTCCTCCAAACACTGCTCTTCCAGAGATGAGTGTGGAACCTCCCCCCATGAGAATCACCAATGAGAGTATCCTTAAGGGCCATCAACTGAATGATCTTCAATCGGCCCAACTCATAGACTAAGGTCAGAAGGGGCCATTATGATCATCTAATCTGACGCCAGCAAAACAAAGACCACATAACCTCACCCACCCACTCCTATAAAAGTCCCCTAGCCCATGACTGAGTTACTAAAGTCTTCAAATCATGGTTTAAAGACCTCAAGGTATGGAGACTCCACCGGTAAGCGACTCAAGGCCCATGCTGAAGGCGGCAGCGAAAAATCCCCAGAGCCTCTGCCAATCTCCCTTGGGGAAAAATTCCTTCCTGACAACAAATATGGCGATCATCTAAACCCTAAGCATGTGGGCAAGACTCACCAGCCAAATACCTGGAAAGAATTCTCTGTAATAACTCGGCTCACCCTGTCTAGTGTCCCATCATAGGCCATTGGACACATTTACCACTAGCAGTCAGACGACAATGGGTTTCTTCTCTTGGGTGCGGTTGGAATTAGCCACTATAGGTACATGACAAAAGATGGTCAGAGATTTTTTAAGAAGCGGTATGCTTTTTGAGACGGCCCATTCATCACCACAGAAAATGGGGCTGTAGGCAGAGAGCAGGAGTGACCCTGCAGTACCAACCAGACACGGAGGGGGTGAGATCAGATTAAGGGGTGGGGAGGAAGGTGGAGAGAGAGGAAGAAAAAGGTGTGTTTCAAGACTCTAGTGCTCTGTCCCCTTCTAGTGATGGGTAGGCCTGATCCAGCCTTAGCTAACAAACTCAGGGAGCAGAGTCACATGGATTTCGATCCCGAGGGTCTAGGTTTGATCCAGCGCATTCCATCACAGATGTCACGTGATACTGGGGCATCTTGGACCAAATGCAGTGCACTACATCAACAACATAAAGGAGCTCAACTCACACCGGGGTGGATAAAAACCAATTTAAAAAAATAAAAATAAAAAATCAGGTTTTATTTAAATTGGATTTTTTTTAAATCATCACTTCTCTCCTTTAAAAATAGGTTACAATTAAATCTCATCCCAAACACACTAAACTTACACTTACAGTCTATTAAAATGATTTAATAGCTCTAGTCTCTCCAGTCTCACTACCACCTCTTATTTCTTGAAGTTCTGGGCTTTCAGTTTCTGTTTCTCAGCAGACCATAGTCATACGCAGAAAGACAGACACAGGCTGGAGAGGATTGTTGTTCTGTGCTTATGTGGTGGTGGAGCTGGGCCATGCAAGGCGGAGGAGTTAGGTAAGAGACTGTCTTAAAAAACAGACACAACTGATAGGAAAGGACGGAGGCAGAGTAGAAAGGAACAGTGGAATGAACTGGAAAGAGAAAGGGAAGACATTATTCAGTACAGCTTCCTATATTCCCCCACACTTTTGGCACAGAAAAACTGTCATGGCTTCTGGGTGTGTGGCATTATTCACTCAAAGCCAAGAAATCCACTGGGAGTTGAAAGCAGGAAAACTCATTTCTGTTTCAGTCTATGAATAAAAGGAACAGCAGAAGATCAGAGCTAGTTGTAGAAGTTTTAAGGACAGGGTACTTTTAGCATTGTGATGACTTGTCTGTTAGAGCTAATAAAATTTGAAAATTAAAAAAGGAGTGTAAGGACAGCCATCATACAACAACTCAGGAGACTGCTGCACTTGGAAATGTGAAACTTTTTTTAATATTTAAGATTTAGTTCAAAAAAATATAAGTCCTATTGTGTTTGAGAGAGAGATTTGGTTTTTACCATTCCTAATGTACTGCTGCTGCTGCATCTGCCACTGGTAATGAGCATTATGTACTATCTCCTAAATTAATAAAAATCAAGTTATCTAAAAATTACACAAAGTATACCCTCCTAGATGTAAAATGCTATACTGAGCTGTAAATCAGCATGTTTTATTGATCAAAGTTGCACTATTGTTTAAGAAATGTAGACATCAGTGGGAAACTTGATTCAGATCAATTTCTCTTTAAATCAATCCACCTTGCTCATAACACAAGCACCTGGGCCATGTCTACATTAGGTAAATATACACCTGCTCTTCAATGGGATAGCTAACACATTTAAACCCTAGCAGACAGGAAAGCTGTACTTTAACCTCAATAATTCTGGTTGAGTTGAAGTGTCACTTCAATTAGCTAAACTAAGGTAAAATGATGTTGTAAAGCCAACTTTCTGAATCTGAACATGTCATTAAATAACTGTCTACCCCCCCAAGTTTCTGTAACTGTGAAAATGTAAAACAGATAAAAATAGAAAAATGCTTTGATATCAGGCAAAACTATAAAAAATAAAAATCAAGTTCTGCCAAGCCTAGCTATGAGTCATCTTCCATATCCCTTGCTGTCACTAACTGGCAGATAGCCGATGGGCTGTGAGGCTCTGTACCATCTCCCTCGTATAAGTAGCCCCTGCAGCCTTAGGAGGGACATGGTGGGGCCAGGAGGAAGGCATAGCTGATAGATGAGTGGTGTGTGCAGAAATTCCCCTTCTGTCCCTCAATCATGCTCCCTTTGCTATGGCCACTGTTTCAAAACAAAGGAATTTCCCTGCCAAAAAAAAATCTCCATTCATGCAGAGTTGAGGTCGTCTAGCCTTGCCTTGTATACACCAAGATTATGGAAGGCAGCTAAACAAACCCATGTCTCCCACACAACACCCTCAAACAACCTATACTCAGCCCCAACTCATCTATCAGAAATAACAAATGTGCCCTTTCAGAGCACAGAGGGGCCTAGGATAGAGGCATAGTTAGGCTGGAGTGAGTGAACACCAGCTAGCTAAACCCCAACTTCCACCTGATCACTTCACTTACTCCAAACAATCCCCCAAAGACTGGCCAGATGTCAATACCTGTTCATGCTTGGGTTCCCAGAGACATTGCCTACAGGTCCCCAGAGACATTGCCTACGGGTCCCCACCTGAGCCATGTGATACTCTGATCTATGCAGCCAAATGCTAGAACCGCCCCCCAGAAAATAGGGGACCAAAAAAAGAGGATACATGGATGTCCATGAATGTCAGTGCACATGTGGAGCTGGGGTGAGCACAGAATATGCAACTCTTGGAACAAAATGAAACATATTCCCATACCTTGAGGAATGTAAGCTTCTAGAGGAGACAGTGAAACAATTCTAGCAGCTCAGACACTTTTCAGGACGCTCTCATTCTTAGATTTTTAGAGCCAAGAGGGGCCAATACAAACATCTAATCAGGCCTCTTACACAGCAGCGCAAAACAAAGAGGTATCCTAACTTCCTCTATGTGCTCCTCTCACTTAGCAGGGCAAGAGAGCAGCTTGCTACAATGATTCTTGGATCAACAGAGCTACAGCTGACAAGAATTAGCAAGAGCATATGAAGAGGAAGATGGACCTAGAAATGAGTCAGTCAACACAAAACATGGCAAATTGTAGGGCTAGGTCAGGTTTCATTTGACCCAAGTTCCTATTACCAGGTTGAGGGGGGACCAAATCAGGATTGTGTGGGGACATGCCATAGGAAACACTGCCTTAAATCTGTTGGGGAGGGGGGGCTTTCTTTTCAAAGGTATATATTTAGCATCCTGTGTGTTCTGGAATGGCATAAGACAACACTAGACAACATTAATTCTGTATTAACAGGTTTCTGGCAGTGATTATATTTAAGCAAGAGAGCCAAAAAAAGAGATTTATTTTCACTGATGAAGATGACAGATATTCCAAAGGTAAACAGTTGTTGAGAGCCGTAATGGTTGAGGGTTATATTTTCTTAAAAAGATTCTTTCAGCTTTAATGATCAAAGAAATTAGCAAAGAGAATCTAGTTTTTTAAAGTCTTCCCTTTCAGGAACCATTTACATGGAGAATTAGTTTTAGCATATTAAATTTGTCCGTAAACAAACATTTTCCCTTAAAAATATTCTCAGTATTAGTTGATACAGTGTACCCAGGGACAGAGCAACAAACAGTGCCATACCTGAGAGAATCAAAATCTGAGTTTTATCAACAGGATTATTTAGGATTCAACCGTGCAAGCACAGGTCAAGGTGGTCAGCCAAACAATGCGCTTTCCCAAAAGGAAAAAAATGTTTCTCTCTTTAAAATACAGATGAGCCTGCAAAAATCAGAGTCAAGGTTCCTTCTCACAATGAACAACAGTGGCTCAGGCACTTGAGGCATGAAAGGTGTACTTGGTAAACAGTGGCAGCCTTATGACAATAGCATATTTACTCTACTTCAAACTCGTAGTTCTCATAAGGCCTTGATTCCCTTCTATACATACAGATATAGAGGAGCCTTCCATCAGATAGGCACCTCAACATCTTGCATTGGAACCACAGCACCTGAGCACAACAGTAGAGAGAGAGGCATTTCTGATACAATCTTACACGCAGAAAAAAAAATGCTGCCTACAAAGAGAACCCAAGGGTCATACCAATATTCTGGGGTGAAAGGAAAGTCGAGCGCTTGAACTGACCCAACTCAAGAGCCCTCTGGGATCTTGGATGACCTCAGTTCCCGGAGTGCTTTCTCCTCCCGCACAAAATAACCCTTGGTTCCCAATAGTTCCCAGGATTGTTTCTGCTATGCACTCATAAGCATTATTGCAACCAAGAGGGATTACAAGCAATACTTTTAAGGAAAACAGAAAGAATAATCATTGAGGGGGAAGGAAGGAGTGAAGGTATTTTAAAATTACACAATACTTAAACCTCAATTGTTTAAAAGTTTGGGGGCTGGGTGGTAAGGAAAAAATTGGTCAAAATGTTGGACTCTACAAAAACAGGTTACAGGGACTAAAATAATCATGCTAAACAGTTGTAAACATTTTGCACTTTATGCTTCACATAAAGGCAGGTTCACAGCACACTAGTCAAAATTAAAGGTAACAAATATCAATTTTTGCATAAGAATGAAAAGGTATTGTACCTATTTATTGTTTCTACATCCTGCTTTATGAGATATGATTAAAAAGATTCCATGTCGGTCTCACAACTTTTCCACAAAAGGCCAAATAAGCTAGAACCTTTCTCTATCCTCTAGAAGTGTGAGAAGGGGGAAACTGAGCTACAGAAGAAAGCTAACTGAGATACTTTACATGTACTTTTTAAAAAAAGCTTCCAATCTTTTAATAGTTAATTATATCATTTGCAGAGGGGTAGCCATGTTAGTCTGTATACTGAAAAAACAAAGAGTTCTGCACGGCACCTTGGGTTGGAGCCCACGAAAGCTTATGCCTGAAGAAATTTGTTAGTCTTATAGATGCCACAGAACTCTTGTTGCTTATCATAACACCTGATACCTTGATTGTACAGTAAAAAGGGAAATATACTAGAAGTTCCATGCAAAAAGTAACTCCTCAGCATTTAATAAAAGTTACTATAAATGGTTGGTTCCTGAATCTTTCGTCTGCTTTCCCTCAAGAGTCCATGAATAAAAATTCTATTCCTAACCACTTGAACAGTTTACCAAGGGTTGTGGTGGATTCTCCATCACAGGCAATATTTTCCAAGATATGCTTTACGAATTATTTTGGATAAGTTCTTTGGTCTGCGTTATACAGGAGATAAAACTAGATGATCACAATGGTCCCTTCTGCCCCTGGAATCTAATATATTTCCCTGCAAATATTTTAGGATTGCCTCTACTGAAGTATGAACCCTTCAAGTATGTGTGCACTAATTTTTATTGGTAATATACTGGAATGCTCTGGAATAGACTTTTAAAGGGGAACAATGATGCCCAGCTGCCCACTTCCTTTGTTTGATCTTTGCAGTTCTAGTGTACGTAAAAGTTTAGAGTTATCTAGTTCAAAATACGTGGGAAAACATTTTCATATTTCATTTTGCCCATGTCAGTAATGTGATCTATTGACTCCAGACAGAGAGACAAACTTAAAGGCACCAGAAATGTGCAAGCCAAAATATAAGAGAGTTAAGTAAAGATGTCTGCCATAAAAAAAAAAATCTGTAAGTAAAATTCTAAATGGCCATTAAAATAGTTAGCTTCTATTTATTAGCATTGACAATGCAATGTAACAACTTTTATACAGCCCTTCACATACTAGGAGATCCATTTATCATTATTATTACCACCTGAAAGCTATGCTATTAATGTGCCCCATTATAACAGCTTCCCTACACACTTCAAAACCATTTATTTGATTTTTTTTTTTTTAAATCAGTATGAATCACTGTTTGTGTTAATACTGTGATGTATTTTATTCTGACTCTTGGTTCACTTTTTTTTTTTTTTTTAATAGACATTGTATCCAACAAAAAAAAAAAAAACAACAAAAAAACTCTCCAGGGATCTGTTCAGTCCCCAAAAGCACTTTCTTAAAATGAGAACAAAGGAGGAAATGTCCCAGCATGCACTTTCCAAACCAGCTTCTTAGGACAGCATCAAGACAGACAATACTGAAGCACAAGCTTTTCTTTTTTGTTCTTTGAACCCTGAATAAGAATTGATTACCCAAAACTGTGTAATGGTTTCCAAAAGACTTAAGTAAAAGGCGAAGATCAGAACCACCTAATAACCCATTTAAAGAGATATAAGAAATATTGAAGGAAAAGTTTAATCACTGAAGTATACTTCCTCTAATTAGAAAGAGCTTTTAATAGCTTACCCCAAAACAAATTAGATTCTGCATGCAATTGTATGGGGAGAGTAATTAAGAACAGGAAAATTCACATATCTCATCTTAGAGTTTGGGAAGTAAAATAGACTTTCAAAAGTCACCTTGTTTAATAAACAAGTAATGAAAACAAAATACTGATTCAATTTATTCAGAACTTTTAATACACTGAGAAATATGGTACTCCTGTGCCCCATATTTGCAAAGAATATTTGCCTTTGCATGATTTTTTTTTCCAAATAGCCCCAAAATGCCCAAGTCCCATAAAATATTTCAGTCCTATACATCTTAGTTAGGAAATGGGACATCAATTTATGTTTTACACTTTGTCTAATTCACACTTTTGTCTGAAAATTGTACCTATTACAAGTAAGTGACTGAGAAAAATAGTTCTAATTTTTTCCCAATTTTAAATGTTTGACAGCACTATGTGTAGTCAACGCCACTGTTTTCTCTGTATAATTCTGTAGGTCCTCCACACGAACAAGACTGAAAGATGTTATTTCAAGACAAAAATTAGCAGGAGACACTCTGAGGCAGGTACCTTGCAACTACCTAAGTTGGAGTTTCATTTAAGTTTACTAGATTTCAAGTTGATGGCAGTCCTTTAATTGGTCTGCAGATGAGAGAAGGGGACAAATTTTGCCTGAGAAAAGTGCTAAAGAAACTCACCCTTCACTTTATAATTTTAAAGAAGTTTTAATTTGTCTTAAATTCTATTTGAGCGTTTTCATTCAAGTAGATCACCTTTTTATGTCAAATATATAGCATAAGGAAAACTGATTTCCTTGAGTATATTTTTGCTTAATATATTTATTTCACACAACTTCCAACATAACATATGACCCCTTGCTGTTAACACACTCCCTGTAAAGATTGGTTTCACCCAGTATTTTAAAGAATAGGATTTCTCAGGAGGCCTGCAACCCAAGATGTAATCTGGCCATAACTCAAGTAAACAGATGTGATATCACCTAATGTTTTGTTTCACAACATACAAAGAAAAAGGTGAACAGGGAAGAACAGAGCTTGTAAAATGTCTTTTGACCTGGGCAGGTGGAAAGCTTTCCATGGCAAATAGGGAGCCCTTAGCACATCAATTTGTAAAAGTAGAAGCTTGTGTTGTTTATAAATTGCCACACTAACTCTTGTGGCTATAAATATAATCTTCCAAATGTATAGTGATGAGGTGTAGCCTTCCCAGGTCTGTAGATTTCAGTGTGCCAATGCCCACAGCCTTCCCAAGCAGCTTTAGAGAGAAATTAACAAGCCACTAGTCAGTTTCACATTTCCCATTCAGAACCCTGAAGGCAGCAATGAAACTGAAAAGAACCATCTTTCTTTCTGCTGCAGGTTGGGAAAGCAATGAACTGCAGCAGCACAGACAGACATAGGAAAAGGCCAACAAACAGGAGTGGAGAAAAAAAGCAAAAATAGACACAAAGGACACGAGATGGGAAGAACACTGCATACAAATGGATAGCAACTAGGAGGCTGGGGAAGAAGCAGAGTAGGAAAACCCTCCTACCCCTTCCTTCAATCGCCAAGAGAACATCCCTCCTCCCCCTCCACAAGCAGAGTGTCAGGAGGCTCTGAGATAGCAAAAGATGGGAGCATCAATTTATCAGACCTTCACAGTACTGATACAGGTGACTGTTCTAGCCCAGTCTTCTCCCCCCTTCCCAACACTTTCCCTCCACTAATGCCACCTCTCACTCATACCAAAAAAAAATATTGGGTATGTTTCTGGCTGGTAGCTGACTGGTAAATTTTTCAGTCCATTCAAATCAACCAACCTAAAAATGTACCAAACAAACCAATTGCTGTGTGACACTGTTAGTGTAGAAAATACAGGAGTACATGTTGTTGACTGACTATAAGATGAATTCAGCAGTTTAGTAGGGAAACAAATTTCAACCTTTTATCTTAATATTATGTAGCCTGCATAATTTTTAGAAGGCTGGGAGAGAAAGGGGGAGAAAAAAGCCTTCCTAAGGTCTTGTGTAATATACCCAGCAAGATCACCCTGAAAACAAAAGGTAATAGAGGATATTAACAGGATCCATTCATCTTCAGCTGGCACAGAGAATTGTCATCATCGTCTACACAGACCCCAAAGGAATCAATTGGCTTCCTGAACAGGCACAGAACATTTAAAAAGAAAAAACCTCTTCACAACCTGACAAATTCCTAGTCACTATATACACCAAAATCAAACCTTAGATGGACAGCAAGAGGGAAAGAAAGACATTTTGAAATATTACGCTAAGGGAATTGCCTTGGACATAATGTACACTAAAACCCCTTACTGTGGACTTCAGTATTCTTCATGAAGATCAGAAACATATAGGAGTTGAAGGAAAGAAAAGGAGAAAACATACAAACACATTCCATAACAAAATTTTATTATGATCCTCAAAGTTATTTATACTTCACTTTTATTTTAAAGAGTCAGAGTGAACAGCAACTTTGGTCCTCTTAACAAATAAAGTTATACTGCCTCCTCAGATCTATGGTGACCCCTGCCTGACCACAGCACTGGAGTTGTGAGGGGATCCACCCATGCTAAGTTTGCGCCGTCAGACAACAAGTACCTCATTTTAGGATACATTCTGAAGCAGATGTTTCAGAAATCTCTCTCTCCTGAAAGATTGGTTGCAAATATGCATTCCAATGAGATTTTAAAACTTCACTGAAATTATCAAACCCAGAGACAGACAACTATGTGAAGGGACAGTGGAAAGGTTCACTCCAAGCCTCTCCTCTCTCAAAGAGGGAACACCCACCAGCTGGGTTTCCTTCTATCCCCCCTTTTCAGAGAGCAATTAGGGGGCTTTAATAATAAAGCAAGGGAGGCTGTCAGTTCAGTGAAATTAAAAGACAGTTCCTCCTCCAGCCTCAGCATGACATGCATAGCAACCCAATCCCCCAGATTCCCTCCCCCTCTTGTACTAACTAAAGCATCTCCACTGGGTCCATTAAAAAACTTTTCTGAGTGCTCAGGGTTGGGGGAAGGGTGAGGATGAGAAGGAGGATCTCTGGCAATCCTCCTCCTGGCTCCATCCCCGCTGAGACACTGAGCGAAACGCTGCCTTCCCCTGTAATCTCTCTCGGCTCCCTTTGGGTGAGACTGCTGGCTGAGCGATCGCTCCAGGAAAGCACAACACAGAGAAGGCTTTCGGGGCAGGCGAAGCAGGCGCACACCTGGGGCCCCAAGCTGGAAGGGGCCCCTTGCCTGCCCCAAAAGCCGTGTCTGCCCCGTTGGCAGCCAGCAGAGGAGCTGGCCCCTGTGTCCAGGGTTGGCGAGGGGGAGAGGGGGCTGGAAGTGAGCTGGGGGGGCAGGGCCGGGAATAGCAGCAGGGAGCTGGGGCTAGTGACAGGGGGCCCCCGTGGGGCTATACAGGGCCCCACAGGTCTATGGGGGCCCCACAGTGTGCTGTGGCCTAGGGCCCCCAATAGCCACAGGCAGCTCTGGTACAACAAACACGGGGCAGCGCTGAGGGAGAGCCCCCAGCCCAGGGGCAGAGCCCTGCCCCCAACCCGAGGTGGTCTCTTCTCCCCACAGGGCCCCCCCACACACCTCCGGACACTCCTGGGGGGGCGCAGCAGGTGCAGGGCCAAGGCGGCCCCAGACACAGGCCGGGCCTCGGGGGCGGGGGGGCTGTGGCCGAGGGGGAGCTGCGAACCCCGGATGAGGAGACCCCGCTCCCCGACCACCCCTCGGCCCGCCGGGCGGCTGATGGGGCCGGGCCCCCGCGGGGGTGCGGGGCGGGCAGGGGGGGTCCGGCCCCCAGGGGAAGAGGGAGCGGGCGGGCAGCCCCGGCCGGGCGCGGACAGGTCCCGGCTGGCTCAGCCCCGCTGGCGGGGGGTGTAGCGGAGCCGGCGGCGGCCCGGCCCGGCGGCGGCGGCGGCGGGGAGAGAGGGGCCGGGGCGGCGGCGCGGGGCCGGCGCGGGGCGCGGAGGAGGCTCGCGGAGGGAATTGAAGCTGCGCTTTACCTTTAGTTCCGCACTGTCCGCCATCTTGTAACTCCCGGCGCAGGCGCAATGAACCCCGCCGGGGCCCCGCCCCGCGCGCCGCGCGCCGCGTTTGAATCGCCCGGCGCCATTTTGTCCCCGCCCCCGCCCGGCCCGCGGGCTCCTCTGGGGGGAGCGGAGCGTGTCCGCGCTGCTGCCGGGCGCCACGGCCTCTGCGCCCAGCCCCCGCAGCCCCACTCCACTGGGGCGGGTGAGCGCAGACAGACCCTAGGGGCGCGGCTAGATGGGGGGCGGGGCACAGGAGGAGGAGGGGCACGGGAGGGGGCGGGGCTAGATGGGGCGGGGCAGAGAATGAGGAGGGGCTAGATGGGGCGGGGCCCAGGAGGAGGAGGGGCTGGATGGGGCGGGGCCC